>DF357579.1:200866-202031 GCA_000787875.1 Solanum virginianum
AATATAGGGAAAGAAAGAAGGATCTTCATATGGTGTTCATTAATCTTAAGAAGGCATATGACAAAGTCCCAAGAGATGCTTTATGGAAGTGTCTAGAGATGAAAGGTGTCCTATTATAGTATATCAGGGTGATTAAGGATATGTATGATAGAGCCAAAACTCAGGTAAGAATGATGGGAGGAGAGACAAAGTATTTTTTTGTTGAGATGGGACTCCATCAAGGATCTGTGTTGAGCCCTTTCTTATTTGCCTTGGTGATGGATGAGCTGACGTGATCTTTATAGAAGGAGGTGCCATGGTGTATGCTATTTGCAGATGACATTGTACTGATTGATGAGACCCGAATCAAAGTTAATGACAGGCTAGAGGCCTAGAGACACACTTTGGAATCCAAAGAATTCAAGTTGAGCAGGACCAAAAATGAATACTTGGAGTGCAAGACTAAAGTTAACGACAGGCTAGAGGCCTGGAGACACACTTTGGAATCCAAAGGATTCAAGTTGAGCAGGACCAAAACTGAATACTTGGAGTGCAAATTCAGTGTTGAAAGGGATGTAGTAAACTATGATGTGAGGCTTGCCACTCAACCTATTCCCATAACGGAAAACTTTAAGTATCTAGGGTCTATCATCCAGAATAGTGGTGATATCGATGATGATATCATACACCATATTGGGGCAGCATGGACCAAATGGAGACTTGCATCTGGAGTATTGTGTGATAAAAAGATACCACCTAAACTCAAAGATAAGTTTTACAGATTCCATTCGAGAGAAATTAGAGATGGCCCCGGTGGCTGAGAAGATGAGATAAGTGAGACTGTGATGATTTGGACATGTGCAAAGAAGGAGTATCGATGCTCCGGATAGGACATGCGAGAGATTGGTTTTAGAAGTTACACAGAGGGGTAGAGGTAGATCGAAGAAGTACTGAAGGGAGGTAATTAGACATGATATGGCAAAACTTAGTCTCACTGAAGATATGACCCTAGATAAAAAGAAATGGAGGTCGCAAATTAGAGTAGTAGGATAATTGGTTAATAGAGTTAGGTAGTCAGGAGGCCTAATAGGGTTGAGTAGTAGTGTTTTCTTTTTAGCATGTATTGTCATTATTTTGTTGTTTATGTGTTAATTGTATTATATTTTCGTATTGTCATGTGCTTTCT
>DF357578.1:2660-61297 GCA_000787875.1 Solanum virginianum
TCATTCTCTTCTTACAAAATTTAAGCACTTGTCCATGAATTTAAATAAGTAGCTTGAGTCCATATTTATACATATGTACACATATAAGTTAGGCACACACACTCATCCTTTAACTTAAATTCTCAAACTCTCCAAGAATACGCTTAAGTGTCGAATTTCCCCGAAAGTAACAATGTTAGTCCCAAAGTTCGCAATGGTTCCAAAACACCAATGTACGGGTTCTAACAAACATGTTACTATTATATTATTATTGATGACGGAGTCAGAAATCTCACTAAAAATATTTAAACATCATTCCAAATTTTATATATATAAAGGAAGAGAAAGATGAGTACAAGAACGACCCATAACTATAATGTATAGAGAATTGGAAGTTGTTGAAAAGGAGGAGGAGAAAGTTGTAGAGCCCAAGAATGCAAATGATGAGAAAAATTAAAACTTATCGGATATTTCAACTTTATTTTGTGTCCATTTGCATACAGCCGGCAACAACTCTTTCTTTGCTTGCATGAGTTGGCCCTTTCAAACAAAACGACTACTCCTACTAATTAGTTTAATTCATACCCAAAATTTCCAAGTAGTCGCTACCCACTAATGTACTTATTAAATAACAAGATATTTGAAGAAAAATAAAAATAATAAAATAAATTCTATTCAAGTATATGTTCTTCTTTCTTCTAAATGATGTACGTATCATCACACCCATAACATCTAATTCAGAACAAATATATACTCGTTCTGTCTATCTTTATTTGTCCACTATACAATTTTAGGATGTTTAATAATACTTGTCAATTTTATGAAATTAAAAGATAATTTTACACTTAGTTCTTAATTTGCCATTATCATTAATTATAGTCATTTCTCTATTTTATTTTTCAAGATATTGTATTTATTATATTCAAAGGGTAATTTGGTAAAATTACCCCTATCATTTACTAATTTGTAATCCGTGTGTCAAGTCAATAGGGGACAAGTAAAGATGGACGAATGGAGTATAATGAGAGATGAAAGATAAAAAAAAAACAGAAAGTATACATACATAGTATAGAGAGAAGTATTAAAAACACCCTCGAACTTGTCACGAATTATTAGTTTCGTCCCTAAACTATTGATAGACTTAAAAACACCCTCCAACTTGGCAAACTAAGCTTAAATACACCTTCTAACTTAGCACAAATTATTAGTTTCGTCCCTAAATTATTGATAGACTTAAGAACACCTCTCAGCTTAGCAAACTGGGCTTAGATACACCCCTCCCATGCTACATGACATAACAATTGAGTACAATTTATTTAATGCGCGTGAAAGGTTAAAAATAAAATCACATCAACCTTAATTTTTTTAATTTTTTTTTTAAAAAAGAAAATTTCCATGCAACTTTTAATTACCAAACTACTAGAATACCCTTCTTCTTGTTATTTAATGTTTCCTTCATAATGACGACCTCAAAGCAAGATCCATTTTATTTTTCATTCTCCTTTTAATTGTTTTAATTCTTTTTCTTTTCATATTTTGTTTATGATTTTTCTGTGTCAATGTGGACTTCCAGCAACGTTAAAATTTCATTGTTGGATGACAATCTCGTAAGAAGATTTTGGGAGTGTAAAAATATGGCAGCAAATGAAGCTCTATAAAATTTCAAATCAAAATTTAATAAGTTACAAAAATATGAAGTTGGAGGTTGTTTTTAAGTCTATCAATAGCTTAGGAACGAAACTAATAATTCGTGTCAAGTTCGAAGGTGAATTTAAGTTTACTTCGTTAAGTTGAAGGGTGTTTTTAAGCCTATCAATAGTTTAGGGACTGAAACTAATAATTCATGTCAAGTTCGAGGGTGTATCTAAGCTTAGTTCACTAAGTTGAATGGTGTTTTTAAGCCTATCAATAGTTTAGGGACGAAAGTAATAATTTGTGCTAAGTTTGAGGGTGTATCTAAGCTTAGTTCACCAAGTTGAAAGGTGTATTTAAGTTTAGGAACAAAACTAATAATTCGACAAGTTTAAAGGTGTTTTTAATAATTTTCCATATAGTTTATCATACACATCTTGAATTCTTGACAAATTAAATTTGGTAAAAGAATATACCATTGACAATCTTTTAAAAAATTGCAAATTCTCAACCTTGAAAAGCCAACGAAGAAAACGGTGAATTATTTATATTAATAGAAACCTCAAGGAAAGAAAATAAAGCAAAGGGTGAAAGGAAAAGGAGAGCAAGAAATAATTTTCTCCATCAATCTTTCTCTATCTTTTTTTTTTTTTTTCCTTTGAATCCCCAATCAAAGGAAAACAGAAAAAATATCAATACCCTTTTCCCCTGTTTTCTTTATAATAGTGTATAATAAACATGGGTTGTGGGGAATCAAAACATGCAGTAGCAACGGAGAACGCCACCGTTCCAAAGAACAAAAGATCATTGAGTTCTAAACCCGATCCCTCAAAGGATGAAAAAAATGTCGTGAAAACTGAAAATGGGGTTGCAGAAAAAGTGGAGAAAGAGCCGATTGCACCTAAAGGGGTGGCAGTTTCTGAGAAGAAAGAAATGGTGGAATTGGAAAAGGCGAAGAAAGATGAAGTTGTTGAAAAGGAGGAGGAGAAAGTTGTAGAGCCCAAGAATGCAAATGATGAAACAGCCTCTGTTGCTGTTGCAGAGAAGGAGAATACAAATGATGAAACAACCCCTCTTGTTGTTGAACAGAAGAAAGAATCTATCCAAGAGATTAAACCACAAGACAAAAATGGTTTGTTCATCATAATTTTCTCTTAAATTTGGAAAAATAAATTATTTCTTTTCTGCTATTTCGATTTCGTATTTGTTTTTTTTATTTGAGCAGCGTGTCTTTTGAAAAATAATACTTTTACGCAAGATAAGGGGTAAAGACCACGGACAGTTAGGGGCGAATCTATATTCACCTAGATGAACACCCTTCGTTAAAAAAAAAATTTAAATATATAATTTAAATATAAATATTAATATTTTGGTATAGATTAATTACTGAACACCATTGATACAAAATGTCAGTCATATTCTAAACGTATAAACACTCTTGATGAAAATACTGGGACAAAGTCACCCTTCGCTCCATAGTTACGTGGTGTAGAGAAATTAAGTGTTAACTAATATGGCTAATATTGTTGTTCTTCTGTGCTTCCAAGTTTCAAAAAATAAAAAAGATCCGTTTTCCAATAACTTAAAATCCAAAACTTGGTTTCAATAACTATTTATCAAAATCTAGAATATTTTTTTAAAAAATTACAAGGATTTTATGTTTTAAGTGCATTTTTTGAACTTTTTATTTTTGTTTTTGTTCCTTATTGATGTTAATTAACATTTTCAAATCCATAGAGGAGATCATCAAGCCAATTGAAGAAGAGAAAGAGAAAGAGAAGGAAGAAGTTAGCTCTGCTTCTGAGGCCACAGATGTTGCCAAACCAGAAACTGCCAAGGATGCTGATAAACCACAGACAGAGGGAAAACCAAAAGAGGTATGAATTTAGTAAAATATAAAATTCTTTTGTCATTTTTTTTTTCCTTCAGAATTTAATATTTAAAGAAATATTAGAACTTTGTTGTTGGCCTCTA
The DNA here is from genome assembly GCA_000787875.1 of Solanum virginianum. Taxonomy (NCBI): domain Eukaryota; kingdom Viridiplantae; phylum Streptophyta; class Magnoliopsida; order Solanales; family Solanaceae; genus Solanum; species Solanum virginianum. Next base: position 6,246 of record DF357578.1, read on the forward strand.
GGAAGTAGTCATTGTATACAATCACTATATTATTAACCATGGCATTATAATTCATATATTACTAAAAACAAATCACATAATAACTTGTATTTGAGCCGAACCAAATGATCCCCTAAACATTACGGAGATGTCATATGAACAAAGTATTTACCGTTAATAGTAATAATAAAATATTTATAATATAGTTTTGATATATGTTAGAGTGAACTATTTATAAAACATTTATAATACAAGACTACAAGTTTTATTGATAGATAATTTATTTATCACGCACTTTAATAAACATTATATTAATTTCTTACCAAATAAATATAATACATTTTTAAACATTTATAATTCACTTTTAACAAGTGCATTGCTATAAATGATAATAAATAAAAAATATCGTTAAAATCAGTAATTATTTATTAAAAAGTAATCGCTCAAGTAATTTTTGGTAAACGGTATTATAAATTTTCAGTGCTAAAAAATAACATCAAATCACTGTCTGATTTATTAATAATAATAATCTTTTCCATGAATCATATTACTCAGCATCCAAACATGGAAAACATTTTATTTTTCAAAGAGCTTTATTCCCATGTTCATAATATTGGTGGAAAGGATGATAAAGTTTTTTCTGAATTTTGCAGGAGAAAGCAACAGCAACTACAGATTCGAAAACAGATTAAAGTGCATGCATGGAAACGTGGAAGAGGAATGTTTATTAGTTTCATCCTTGCTTTTTAAAGCTGCTTGTAATTTCCAGCTCAAGTATTATACATATTTGTTCCGTCTGTTTTCACAGGACTCATATACAACTCTGGTCTGCCTAATATATACGTATGTATCCCACTTCGTCAAAAAATACTTCTCTTTGGGAATTTCCTTAAATTGTTGTCATAGTTATAACTGCAAATGTTTTGACTAGGAGTGTTAAACAGGTGAGGTGAGTTGAAATTAAGAATGTTAAAATGAAAATGAGTTAAAATAGAAATTGAGTTGGATTATGACTTATTCAAATTTACTTCGGGCTCAAACGGGTTGGGTTAAATGAGCTAAAATTCGAGTTGGGTCATGATCTACCTAATCTCAATAATTCTAACGTATTATTATTTTTATTTTTTATAATCACAAATTTGGATTTCAACTCAAAAAATAAGATAAAAAGTTATAAATTGATAGATAAATGATAGAAAATATAAAATAAAACATATATTACATCAATACAAATAAAACGAGTTGAAATTGAGGATTAAATTGGGCTCAATTGAGAATTTTTTCTATATGGACTAAGACTTGAATAATTTGAGATTGAATCCAATTAAAATTATCCTGAGCCCAATCCATAAAATGTTGGGCGGATTGAGCAGATTTACCTACGGCTCATTTTGACACCCATAGGTTTGACTGATCATTCCCATTCTTATGAAAACAGTTTTTTCTTCTTTTGGTCTTCTTGACATTATTAAGAATCTTCACCAACCCTTGATAAAATGAAATATTCACAAACTCAGTCATTAGAAATTCAATTTTTGTCATTTTCCAAGGAGCAGGTAGTTACTTCTACGAATTAACAGAATATTAATCATATATGACAAAGTTATACTTTAATCTCTTTTTATTTACATGGCTAATAAGTTTTAAAAAATAGCAGAAACAAAGTTACAAGAAAAGGGACTATATACATGACATCCTTCCAAGCAAGAGGACAGAAGTGCATACTTTGACTAGCTACATAATTTTTCTATATAAGCCTTAAGTGGGGAACTCTGGTTCAGCTCTCCCAAGTTTTGGAGAGCCAAGTGGTAATCCCAATGAATCTCTATAACGATTTCCCTTCCTCACTAGACTCCACATTCATTCTCAAAACAGAAGAAGATATATTTCTGGAGAAGATGACATTTCCGTCACTGTCCGCTGTGCGATACGATGCTCGACCATTATCCATCACAATTCTGCATCCGGCTGATACATCACATGCCAATTTTACACCAAAATATCTCAAATGATCCGTAACACTGTTTCCTTTCACTGACCTACATATAGTTGATCAAAGTTACAAAGAGGCCAACAGCTCTTGTAAAATTCAGCCAGCCATTTATTACTATGAAGATAATTAGAGAGGGGTGCACCGCCATTAGGTGTCTCAACATGTTTCTAATCCAAAAATTGGTGTTTCTGGATCCTAACTAAATTACCAGCAAGATTACAGTTTCCTCTTTCTACAAAATGGTTCAGCAGTAAAATTACCACCTTTTTACCGAATCAAGTTCCATTTGAACTTATTTGGATTAAACTTCAAAAAGAAAGGAAGTACTTCACTCAATTTTTCTACTAAGTAACTTGTCTTGTACCAAATATCAGTGTTTTATGGTTCTTTCTTGTTTTTTATCAACAAAAGAAAAGTGAGAGGGAAAGAAACTTTTTCCTTTTTTGCATCATCACAATTTTGTACAGTTGTGTTTCACATACCTCATACAGCTTTTACAATTCTTGTTAGAATTTAGTTCAATGTTTTCGTTCCAAATTGCTTTTCTTATTTGACAACTGAAAGTTGTATGATGTATCAGCATTTTTGACATAACGCTTTATAAATGGATTTATATGTGCCCTCCACTGTGCGGTTTGTAGTTTAACTTAATCTAACCGCATGTAAAGCAATTTAAAGAAATCAGTGCATAATTTCTGCTGAGCACATGAAAGCAAAACTTTACCTGCTGCAAGAAGGATCCTCCCCAGAATTATCGCAGACCTTTTCAACTGTATAAACTAAACTTCCAAAGCCAATATCATAAAGCCAGACCTGCAATTTCAAGATCTCACAGTCAATATATGCAACCACGAGGCAAGACAGCAGGAGGCAGAGTTACTTGTATGTGTCTAAACATAGTTCAAAAGCTCAGAATGAGATAGACTATCACCATGAGTCTTTATCATATGCAACATATTAGCGCAGAAGTTACAGAAAAAATTCAGTTATTGATGCCCTTCTTTTTAATAAATTCATAAACACCCATTTCAACGTATTTTCTGTATTCAATAAATACAGATAAAAATCTCAGAGATGCAGAAAGTTGGTTAACAGAGAAAATTCACAATTTCATATAACGGGTAAATTTGAATAGCTAAATGAATTTAAATTCTTGAGCTTTGAATTAATGAATTAGTCCACAGCATTGAACTCAAGATATAAAATGTATAGAGATCATTCCTTACAACTGGACTTGTGCAATTCAAAACAAGCACTACAGAGCTTTGAGTTTGCGGAACTTGCCTCTCTAGGGAAATGACGATAAGTTTTGTGAGGAAGGTAGGGATAGTAAGGGGGCAAATGAGGCACAATATCATGACGATTTGTAACACGAATTGTATTGGGGACCCGTTCTCTGTAGTAGGACACAAATGCAGCATTGCCGATTCGTGGTTGTCCAAATGTCATAACCGAAATATTTTGGTATCCAAGATGCACCTGGAATAAGAAGATAAATCCATTAAGTGCGAGTTGGAGGATATTTTTTGCAGTATATGGAAAATGGTCCACAAGGATATGAAGATCAGTGATATTCAAGACGAGGCATATCTCTTTAAATGGCAAGTCGAAACATGTAAACAATGAATTTTTGCAAAAACTGTGACAAGTCTTTAGTGCATACAGCGAGATCCAGGCCACAGAAAGCAGCCATAGCCCCTCCCATTGAGTGCCCAGTCACTATAATTTGAATATCTCCATAAAACTCTTTCGCTCGTTTAACAGCACTTAGCACTCCTGGACGTAATGACGTGTTGTGATAAGCAGAATAAAATCCATGATGAACCTGGAAAAGGCAGAGATGACTAATATGCAGAAAAGAAGTTTAAAAAACAAAAGAGAAGCAGAAGAGGCTTAGCGTCAACACGCACCATTGCATCTTCCATTCCTGGGTAAGATATATCAAGCTGCTTCCAGTATAGATCTTCAATCCAATTCTGTAGGCTGTAACCAAAAAGTTAAAACTTGAACTGTATATTACATATGTTGAATCACAGAGCCAGAGACCATATAGCTTCATTCGTATACAGTAAATTTAGATAACGCATATTACATCGCAACCGTGAGCAGATTGATCAGAGTTATTAGATTTTAAACTTGGTCACCGTGAACATCAACAAACAAAAGAGGAGTCTTAACATTTCACAACTTAGACCTGAAAGCACTAGTCAACTTCTTTTTTCACTCCCATTTAGAAAAATTGTCCCAGACGGAAAGTAACAGAATTCTGATCCAAGCAGCTTCAGCCACTCCTGGTTCACAAGTTATGAACCAACAATCATAATCTATTATGGTCAAGGCACTCAATCTCCTCAACTAAGTTTTGGAACCAAAATCACAATAAGTTATAGTACTCACTCCGTCCCATATTAGTTGTCCACGTTACTAAAAATAGTGCTCCCAAATTACTTGTCAATTTACAAAACCAAGACAAAATTAATTAAATTGTTCCCATTTACCCTTAAAATTAATTCTTTTTGAAAGTGTAAACAAATTTGTGAAGTTACAAAAAAGTTTCTTAAGAGGTAAATTAGTAAAACTAAACTTCTTATTTATAATTTCTTAAGGGCAGTATAAAGGGGAAAGTGGTCAACTAATACAGACAGAGGAAGTAAGCAGTAACAATAAGTACGCAAGTACCATAGTGCTTAGAAAATTCCATAATGACTGAATCTTATTTGATCAGGCAAAATGTTTTGAAGCAAACGGTGGGTGTTCACTTATGATGAGGCCCGAAGTGGAAGCCCAACTTTTTTTGGGTAAAGTAATCAAATCATATTAGAAAAGCATCAAGAAAATGCAAGGTTGCAAGAGAGCAAAAAGAAGCTGCTTCAAACAAAACATGAAGCAAACTTACCTGTAAAACAGCCAAAACAATTCCCTGAATATGCAAGTGGAAGCCCAATGTCCAACATAGAGATTTTCTTACTCTACTTATAAATGTCTCAAATAGAAATATATAGAAAATGCAGAAGAAACCTAGAAAATCTTGTTTAATCCATGTTTAGCTTTTATGCAAACGGTTCACACAATATTTGGCTTTTCCTCCACATGCACATATGATTTGGTTTGCTTAAACGAGCTTCAACAACTAAGTTACCCTCCTGAATATCTTGCTAAAATGAGCTTCAACAGCTAAATTATCCTCTCTTTTGATAAAGCTTCTGCTTTCTTTTTCATTTTTTTACTTCAAGAAACAACCCTCTGAGGTGCAAAAGTGAGGCCTCAGGCATGACAAAGTTGCAGATCTCATAGGCGTTTCCGCTTCCCCCTACCTGACTGATGGAGGAAATTAGGCTTTGCCTTGCCTCAGGACATTTTCCAAGCACATTTCACATTGATTAGGACTATTCAGGTTGCAAGTTGAGAAACCATGAACAAATGTTTACATGTCAAGACAATCAGTTAAAGCTTTTAAACTTGTCAAACTAAAGCCAAATATCCAGTGGACAGCTAATTCTATCAATAGCATCTCTGCCTCTTTTGTTGCAACAAATTCGGCTGGAGAGCAATAGTTACTTATACACCTCCATTTGTGTATGAATCTTCAACATCGTAAAGGGTGGTTTAGATCCAGTTCTCATTTCCAACATAACAGATTTGCATGGAATATGAATATCCAACTTGCACCCAGATAGCTGGCCAGCAAAGTACGTAGAAGCACAGCTTCTCTATTGATTGTAAAACTTGACATGATTTTACCACCTCAATTATGAAATTCTTACTGACTTTCATTTGGTTCAAAGGATTTAAAGAGTAGCATATCATTATTCCTTTCAAGAGAATAGTTTTCCCACGAAGACATCCATTTAAACGTAAATGACTATTTAACCACGAAACTACAAATTTAGGATCTCCATACATCAAATTTAATGTTGCACAACAACAATAATAAAGTAAGGGGCAGTGGACCAGTGATATTCAAACCTTCTTTCCTGAGTGCCTCTGAATGCAATAACAATGGCATTAAGATCCTGTGCCACACCTACAAATGCCTGCAATAGGCATTGGGCATTAGATCACATAGTAGCGCGTCTAACTAAGAGCAGGCTTAATTCTGCATAATGTAATACACACCTGGAGGCATCGTTGCACGTCAACAATGAGCTCTAGCATTTGAAATCCCTGCTCAAGGAAAGAATGAAATATATCCTTCGAAACAACTTAATAATAAAGGCTTGATTAAATCAGTCATATATGAAAACAATGGCTGATAGTTATTTTTTTTTTATGCTAACAAGATAACTAATGGTGATGTTTATATGAAGTTTTTTAAAACATGAAGCGTGTTAGAAGATGATGATCCATAAAGAATACCTTAGTTAAACCATTACATCTTGAGCATGTCCAGGCAAATAATTCCGTCAAATCGGACACATAGACCTGCAAATGAAAGGGGACTTTTTAGTTACAGTCAAGTTGATATCAAATATAAGTCAAAAATGTAAAGTAATTACTGCATTAAAGTAGCAGCCTGAATTGGCAAATGTCGTGCATTAACTGCAAATTAGAAATGCAGAAAAACAAAGAACAGGAGTTCCAGAAATGTAGAAGTTAAAACTACCTAAAAATCATTTAATAATCTTAATAAAATACTTAACACAATTGTATTTTCAACTCAAGTGATGAAGCCTCCAAGGTTCTACATACAGAACATTTACACTTTCATACAGGAATATAACCACCCTTGTATCCCAGAAACTACAACAGATCCAGACAGAATTTGGGAAAAAATACTAACAAGGCAAGAAGTTTCCAGAACTTACTGCTGAGGCATATTCCACTAATATGGTGGCAAGAGTGTGATTATAGATAGCTGCATGATGCTTGCTCTTGGCCTTCACTTTGAATCCTGCAGCCAAAATAATTGTAAGCTATCTAGAAATTTTGTTAATGGTAGTCAACAAGATCAGTTTATGGCGACAATGACAAAGAGCACGGTATAAACAGACAAAAATCAACTTCATGACATATATAGTAAAATAACTAGGTGAAAAAAAACTTGACCAGTTTGCACTAAGCAGAAACAAAGAGTTCTAACGTCACACACCAAACCTATTAGTGTTTGCGAACCCTCTCTAACAGCTCCACTATGCTACCTCAATTGGTTTTTCCACACTCTCTGTCTCAAAACTGTCCTAGTTTGGGCTTGCACAGAGATTAACAGAAGAGTGAAACTTCAAGATGTTTAATATTAGATGAGTCATAAACCGATTTTTTATATTTTGGTTTCTTAGGATACTGTAGAAAATAGTTTGATAAAGAAAGTTAAAAATGGTCCCGTTATAACTTGCAAGATATAAGAATTTCAATGTAATAATATTTTGAAAAATCACACTTTTTGAAGCTTCTTTGGTAAAGTGCTTCGAAACACTTTTCCAATGGAAAAATCTACTTTGATTCGCAGAACTCCAAAGTAAAAAAGAAACAAAAAAAGCTACAACAATCCAAACATGTTTTTTCTTTTGTACAAACAAGAGAGAAGATATTATTTTGCATGTAAATAAAAAGACGAACATTCAATTGGAAATAGAGGGAGTGAGATCCTTTACTAATAAGTTATATCAAAGTTATCTCCATAAGTGAGCACCCAACTCCTACTATCATATCATCTTTCTGTTATTTGAAAATCAATAAGCACCTCTAGCTGAGTATACAAAATCCTAAGCTTGACTAAACTCAAAAGTGAATTTTACATGCTACTCCACGACGAAAGCTGACATATTTTTTTACTATGCACGATATGATAAAGTTAGATTGCAACACTAGTCCAATAAAACAGAATACAGCTATCACCTACCAAAGTAAAAACCAAATCAATGGTATAATCATATTTATGGACAACATAGATACCTCTGCCAGTTAAAATTATTGAGCGCAGGAAAATAGCCGCCTTAAAATGGATTGCAAAACAATCCAAGAAAACACAATATACTTAGCATAGATCAAATTAACATTCAAATCAATAGAAATAACTCCTAGTTATTGAAGATTTAAGAAAGAAAAATGGCCACCTTTGATTTGATATCAAACCATCCAAGTAAAAATGCTGCACTGGAAACTAAAATTCAAGTCTTAAAAAATAATTCAATAATTATATTACCTCTACCAGATGAAACCGCAATTAAGCATAGAAAAATAGTCACCTTAAACCATTTTTTTCCATCCATAACCTGTATAACAATGTTTAAAACAAAACTTCAGCTAATAAAAACAACCTAAATTAATCGGACAAAAAATGGAGAGTGCAAAATCGCATAAATAAAACAAATATATGAATCAGGACTTACGATCACCTGGAAACTTGAAAATGCTCCAACTGGGAGCTCCGTTTAAAACAAACTGTTTATTCTTTATGGATTTCTTAATGTTCCTTGTGAGCTCCGGCGACGGCGGGCAATGACCACCGGCGATGGTGCAGAATTTAGGGGAGAGGAAAAGCGTAGAATGGAGAAGGGTCCAAGCCTTTTGGCAGAAAAGAAGGTGAAATTGGGTTTGACTATGGAATTCGTTCAATGGATGCTTTCGTGACGGTAGTGAAATTTACAGGTCACCGTGAGAAAACGCCGTCATGCGGTCGCGTAAATAAACAGATCGTGGCTCCGATAATATGGACTTGGTGTCCAAATGGAAAAAATACTCTGCTTCGTTTGGATGACCGATACTATCGTATTATATATATAATATTATATATACTAGGTGATTAGCCGGTCTAGCATGGTCATAATTAATTTAATTAAATATATATATTTTAATACTAAAATTAATAAATATTTTAAAATTATTAAGTTGTTAGCATTATAAATTTTTTTAAGAACTTTTATTAATATAATATTGTTATAGTGTATACTATTATTTCTCGATATAGTTAATTTTTTAATAGTATTATACTCCCTTACTTGAATGTCAAATTACTATAATACCCTAAACTTAAAAATTAATTTAGTATATTTTTATATTGTATATTATATTTATTTTATTATATTGAAAGATCGTGATTTTTTTTGAAAGACAGTGACTTTTCCAAAGAGCTTTGACTTTTTCAAATGGTTTTGACTTTTCCGAAAGATTGTGACTTTTTCAACGAGTTGTGACTTTTTTGAAGAGTTATGATTTTTTCGATTGGTTGTGATTTTGCGAAAGAGTTGTGACTTTTTCGAAAGGTTGTGACTTTTTCAAGGAGTTGTGACTAGAATTTTGAAGAATTATGAATTGTGAATTTTTTGAAAAGGTGTGACACTTCAATGAGTTGTGATTTTTTCGATGAGTTATGATTTCTTAGAATTCGAAGAGTTATAACTTTTTGAAGTATGATGTTTTTGAAGGATTGTGACCATTTTGAAGGATTATGATTTTTTCGAGGGGTTGCGACTTTTCTGAATGGTTATGACTTTTTTAAATTTTTGAAGTATGATTTTTTCAAAGCACAAAAAGGGAAGAAACTACAACTTTCAAACAGAGACACTTTTAACTTCAAAGCTTTAAGGTTAGATCCAACCCATCGTTTTCATCATCATCATCATCGTCGTAAGGTATTTGTTGGATAGGAACATCCAACTGATCTATCAGAGGTCTTGTGATGAACTCGCTGACTTGATTACTTCTTGCTGACAATTGCATTTGTGCCATATCAACGTTAGGTCTAATTGGATGACGATAATATGATGGTGGTTGATCTCGTGACACGTGTTTCTCCTTCAAGTTTCTCGCATTTTGTGATAGTAGCACATGTATTGATGGTGATGTTAACCAGCGATAATCTGATGGTGGTCCTTGTGACACGTGTTGCTCATTTGTTGAGAATGTTGCATTTTGCACTAGTGTAAGTACTGGCAGGGGCGTTACGTTCGCGCTGTTTGAACCTTCTACTATGTGAATTTGAGGTTGTAACTGTATTGAGTGAACATGATTCGTGAATTCACGATATGACGGTGGTCCTTGTGACCCGTGTCTATCATTTCTTAAGAAACTTGCATTTTGCATTGGTGCAAGTATTGGCTGGGTTGTTACATTCGCCCTATTTGAATCTTCTGCTATTTGAATTTGTGGTTGTGACTGTGTTGAGTGAGATCGAACATGATTTGTGAATTCATGATAAGTGCGACTGATTTGATTACATAAATGGCATTGGAAGAACCAAGGATTGAAACTTGACATTCTAAAAAGAAAAAAAAAAAAAGAAAAATCAATGTTAAACATATAGATATTCAAAATCAGGCAAAATTTAGATCTTTTTTTTTTTTTAAAAGTGCAACTTATTACCTCTATGACATATTCAGTATGACATAGAAGACTAACAACTGTGGGCAGAATTTATAGGCTAGACTCTCACTAGTGTCATAAATGTTATAATTTGACAAAATAAAATAATATGTTGAAAGTTTATGGGAGAATCATAAATTAAATCTAAATGAATTAATTATGTTCCCATTTAGAGAATTATCTTCTCCTTTTTAATAAATTTTACATAAAAAAATTAATTGTGTTTCTCCTTTTCTTTTGACTTTTCCAGCTGAGACTAAAATATATTAATATTGTACCACATTATATTACAGTATCCACATACAAAAGTTGACTTTAATTTATACATCAAAAACAAAATTTAAAATTACTTATCACAACAATTATTATGGTCAATCTTTTATTTTCCTTCGGTAAAAAAAGTAAATTATAAATATGGAAAATAAGTTACAAACTATTTTAATTTTATAACACAATGAATTGACTTTACATATTAGAAGTTTGAACTAGATTTAAATATTATAATAACATTATAGTTCACTCTTTTATTTTCCTTCTAAAAAAGAAAATATTTTTAGTTTTAAAGTTAATCTCAAACAGTTAAACTTTTTCCCGAGTTTCATATTTTGACTATTTATTTTCTCTTTAGCTATCTAAACAATCACTCTATTTGTAATAAAACGCATCTTAATAATTAGTTATTGATGCATCTTACTCATGCTCCATTTTAGTTTTTTTTTAAAATTGTCAAATGACACTAGACTAATTTTATCTACCTAATCTAATCAGGATGTTTATTAGTGATTTTAATTAATTATTCCTTTTATCTCAATTTATACGGTATAATTCAAACTTTGATAGTCAAATAAAAATAATTTTGACTGCAATTTATTAGTATACTTTTAAAGTATTTTGAATTGTTTATTCTTGAAACTTATAGTACTCTTTACATAGTTTCTAAATATGTAAACTATTTTTTAAAAAATCTTATTAATTACATGTTCAAATACACAGTCAAAACAAAATTGTTTGACTCAAAATCTGCACAGTCATATAAATTGAAACGGAAGAACAATAATTTTAATTAAATGAGTAAAGGTTAATAGAGATAAAAATAAAATAAAATTAATTTAAAGTTTCAAAATCAAAATCAAATGGGTAAAATATTCTGTCTTGATTCCTCCCCCTACCCCCGACCACCAATCCCTAATTAACTTTCAATTTTAGTGTGATTTATCATTTAGTTTTTATTTTGGTAAAACAAATTTAGTGTTCTATAAATTGTAGATGTCACGACCCAAAAATGGGTGTGAAGGAACTCGCCTAACCCCCCACAAGCAAGTCAAACTAACATGTTCAATTCAATACATAATACTAAAAGTGGAAGAAATAAGTTAATAGATAGGACAAGCACTAGAATAATAAAGGTCTATAAACCATCCCACCACTGGTGTCATATGTACAAGTCTTTAAATAACAATACTAAAAAAAATACAAGTCTCAATCTCTAGTCTTCAAATAGAACCTAATAAAGTAATGAATCCTCGAGGGTCTACCAAAGAGACAAGCAACTACCTCTCAAATAATCCTAAAGCTCGACCCTGACACCAGAAAAATCTAACAGGAGGAATTGACTAAGAACCTACAAAATATGTAGCAAGGGGTGAGCATCAAACAACTGACACTCATCAAGAAGGTCTAAACACAAGTAAATCATACATAACAAAATACTTCTCCCACACCAATCAAATTCCACCAAACTACACACCTACACTCAGAAAAGCCCCAAAATAAATATACATATACGACTATACATCAATTACCCTCAACAGTTGCCATAGGATATAAATCAAATATACAATAATGTCTCAATATACAACTCGAGTATACAACAGATATCTTCAGATAATTTCAGAGTACTCAATAGTTACAGTCCAGACATAATCATCTCATAATCTAATCTCAATAATGTACAAGGTTCAAATTACCAACATATATCGCAATATTTCAATAGTTCAATCTTAACAATATACAAGGTTCAAATCATTCAACACATCACACATGGTACATATAACAACTTCAAGAAAGGATTAAATGGAGTGAATACTACAAAATGTAATCAATGTGATGCAATGTGAAGTAATAGTGATGCATGTATATCCTACGACAGGCATCCGCTGATATAATCCGTCTGGAACTCATGTGGGACAAACCTGTCCATGTACCTGCCCCGAAGTGTGAGACCCGTCCCCATTATAGTCAGTGTCACATGTCACGGCTTGCGTGGCCCGTCCCCTATTTTATATCAATGTTACATGCCATGACTCGTATGATTCATTCCCCATTTCTCTTCAGCGTTACATGGCACAACTCGTGTGGTCCATCCCTTATTTCTCATTAGTGTTTCATCAGTGGAACTCAGTCAAAAATGCACATCAACAACATAATCATATCATACAATAATAAGGAATGCGTGTAAGAATCTACAAATACAACACATACATCAATTCAAATCAATATGACAATATGCAAAGTATGATAAGGGGTCCAATTCTAAGCTTATAGTCAATTCTCTAACCCACAAGTGAAACTCAATAACGATATCTCCAATATCTACTATGAACAAATGACGAAGTAATTCTCTGGAAATTGGAAATCATTTATGACATAGTAGTTCCCTCTTTAACATCTTTGTTTTGGTTCCGTTTTTAAAATCTGATTGTTTAATTTACACATCACTAAATGAATTATGCCATTTTCAAACATCTGATCAAGTAGATATTAAAATTTTATTGAATAAGTTTATATTAAATTTTTGAATTAGTGATATGTAAATAATTTAAATTTTTTACTATAAAATTAAATTAATATTTAATTTAAAATCATATGACTTATATGAAATTTAATTATATTTGAGTCAAGCTATATAACTTAAATTTTCAAGCATTTGATCCTTGTAAACATTAAAATCTCATTGGAAAAATTTATATTAAATTTTGGATTAAAATTTTAATTTATGATTAAATTTTGATTAATATAATTAAATTAATGTCTAAATTAAATTATATGACTTTGGACAACTTTTATTAAGTTAACAAGATAGTCCAACTCATTCTCTTCAAGTTCAAGATCCGCTAGATTTCTTGGAGACTAAAATACCATAAATCCAACTTGAACATATATGAAGGGATCTTTATAAGACCAATGAAAAGAAGAGGAAACATAAACAAGCTCTTCTCTTCGGTAGTGACCCACAATTATTCTACATGCAATAAAGTCTTCGTCTTCAAGTGGTGAGGCGCAAGTTTTCATACCTCCACAGACCATGATTATGATAAAAACTTAGCTCCATATTCATGATAATTTCAACAATTATTTCATTGATTTAAGAACAAAGCGAAGCTCTTGAGTTGACGTTATGAGGAGAAGAAGATTACGGGTGTGTTTAGTATGAAAAAAAAAATATTTTTCAAAAAATCTTTTCAAGTTTTTCATGTTTAATATGCTAAAATATTTAGGAAACATTTTCAATAGGAAAACAAGTTCCTTAAAAATGAAAAAATGACTTCCCTAATTGAAGCAGGAAAAACAAATTGCATAGGTGATATTGCAAGTCTATTGGCTCCACCCCACCACTCTACTCCCCCAACCCTCATCCCTTGACCATCACCCCACCCCAAGCCATCACCCCTATTGCTCATCCTATTGTATCTTACCTTCATTGATACATCTAAATTATACCTTTCTTAAGAAGTATAAAGTGATCGCTAGTCAAGTATATAACCTAACCAAGGATAGGATCGGACCCACGAGAAATATGGTCCAGACTTAGCTTAATTGCATGTATTTGTACTCTTAGTCGAATTTTTTCCAAGAAGGGGTTTTAAGTAAACAACTATAAACTAAGTAATGGAAGATAACAAGCTACATATTACAAGTGTTTTAATCTCTATAGAAGACGAGACTAGGGTATTGTGATCCCCATAAATTCATAATTCAGTACCTTATAGTAGTAATCTTTTCTTATGCGTAGCATGCATGATCAATAAGTAAGTATCATCTAAATGGTTGGTCCCCTAAACAGATGAATCTCACCTTACAATTTGGTTCATCTATCGTTATATACACTACTAACCTTTAATATTTATCCCAAATGTTAGCAAGTCCCTAAGTGGGAATAATAAAGCTAATTAGATGATGAGTTTAGTCGATCGAATCTCCGTTGTTTTATCTTTTTCCCATTCATTATCTTCTTGGTCCAACAAGTAAGGATTGGTTCTAACACTTGCAATTATTAAAAGAAAATCAAATTGAAGAGATAAGCAATACATGCATAAACACTATCGAAGAATTGCTAGTTATTAGTTCAACTTTATTAATTCTTCATGATTTTTCACAATCCTAGTTGTGTATTTAGCTATTTATTCTTATACGTTGATGATCAATGATTATTAATTTAAGCATAAGTGTAACACCTTGAAAATTTCTAAGCTAATATTCAGATCATTCTTTTTATGTATATGGGATCATACCGAGTGGTTCTAGTTTTGCATATAGGTGTTAAGTCCAACTCTATAGGGGTATAATAGATTTGAGATGAATAAAGGTCACAAAAATCTTTTAACAAAAAGTTTAAATGAAACCTTCCTTACGAATTGAGTCTTGATATGGAATTCTATGAAGTTAGATGATCTAATAACTTCTAAGTTGTGAATGTATGTTAAGTTCCTTTCCTTAGTAGACGAAGTGCATTGGATGTGGTTTAAGGTTATAAGGGACCTCAGTCTGGCCAAGTTCAAAACATTTTTAACGGCTAAGTTTTATTATGAGTTCATAAAAGGATCAACTTAAAATTGCAATATCTCTCTACAAATAATGATTTAGGTGACTCATAACCTATCAAATTAAAGGTATTTGAATTCCTATCAAATTAAAGGTATTTGAATTATCTTTACAATATATCTAATTTTGCCTTATTTTGAGTTTAGAGTAAAAAGGTATAGCCATTTTATAGAAGCATGTCTAAGCTGTACAATTCAACGAACTGAGTGCTAATTCGACGGATCACTAAATATACTCAGGACATCATCGAATGGTTCTGAAAATCCTCAAAAGCTATAAATTTAGGTGACCAAAAGGTCTCGTTTGGTGTTCCACTATGATACGCCCAAATTTACACTCCAAAAGGAATAGTAAAGAAGTCATTAATCAAATATAAAACTCAACAAGAGTTGAGGTCGATCCCACAGGGAATGCGTGAGAATAAATTTATTAGTATCATTTTTCAGATGTAATATCTATTCCCAAAATAAAAATGCATAAAGTAAATGGGGGTTTTGATTTTTGCAAACAAAATTATTAAAGTAATGAAAGAGTGTAGTGACTACTGGATTTCAAATGATTAATGAGAAGGTAAGATTGTGTTCTCCATGACGTCCAATACGATAGCTAAATTTATGTGGCAAACCCATTCATGATTATGTATATAAGATCAAACAAGTTATGTAACACCTATTCACCTTTTGGTCCTTCTTAGATGCATTTCATTCATCACCTTTCGGTCTCAGAATGTATACTTTTTAACCCTTGTTATGGACCCCAGAATACTCTTACCTTCTAGTCTCAAGTACTTAGACTAGGTTAAAAACCCCAAATTTCTGTCATAGAATTCTTTTCCTAATCACTACATCCCTTCCGGGCATGTAAAAAATACAGACTTACATAATGCGTTGACTCGTTAAGGAAGATGTTAAAGCAAAAAATACTACGATATATACTATAATCAATCCAAAGATTCACCCCAAATGTGTCTATCTTATTGATTTGTCATATTCCCACAACCCTAGTTGTGAATTTAGCCTAGCATATTCAAGAAAAATAGCCCACAACACTATAAAGAATTCATGATAAGGGACTTACTATTGAAGAAGTAATGAATCCACAGATTACAATCTCAAGCAAGATGATTACGATCCAAGAATTCAATGTAAATTAATGAAAAATAGTGTTCTTTTTCGTTCTTTGTCTCCAGCAGTCAGAATAAATAAAAACAAAATAAAAATAATATATATACACACATACACACACACACAAAAGGAAAAACCTAATCCAACTTAAAATAGGAAAAATAGCATCGACATAGGTACGGGCAACTACACAGCCCGTGAGGGTCTAAATGAACTGTGAAATGATCCGTGAGTCAACACTTGGCCTTCACTTTTTGTCATTGTCTCACGTGCACTAGCACGGTTCATGTGAGGGTTCAACGGATCGTGAACCGGCTCGTGACCCTTGCCTTCATGCTTTTCCATGTTGTCCACTTGGTTCCTCAGCCTCACGGCCCATGTCACGGTCCGTGGTTGGTCACATAGCCTGTGACGAGCCCCGTCTCTCTCTACTTATATGATTCTTGTAATTTTCAATGGTGACTCCTCAGCTTCACATTAACTTGATGTTGCATGACACAGTCCGTGTCTATGCCCATAGCACATGAGAGGGACCGTGAGACATGCCTTGGTCTATTTTTGCTCCATCACCTTTGTCATGCCTTCAACCCATGTTTATCACGCCAAGTGTAAGGCCACGGTAGGCCTCACGGCTCGTGGAGTGACATACGAATCGTGAAGGCACCCGTGGTCCTTCACTTGGTTCCATTTTTGCTTATTTCACCTGGGCCAAGTCACGTGCCCTCCCACGATCAGTGTGATATCACACGGGCTGTGGAGGACTCCATATGCTAACATTTGTGTTCTTTTTTCCATTTATTTTGTTGTAATTCACCTATTGCTCCATGCCATACCATTTTCCTGAAAAATAACAAAAACACATATCAAAACAACAACTTTGCTTGAGAATGAGCAAAAATCCTTCATTTAAAACGGTATAAGAATTGTATTTCTTCGACTCATCAACACCCTTAACTTAGAATGATTACTTGTCCTCAAGTAATGACGACTCAAACAAACAAAGCATAAATACAAGTGCTCAATCAGAACTATAGATAACCCCTTAACTTTAACACATATGCCCAGAAAACATGCTTCAAATATGCTCACACCACAAATAGACCCACACAGATTAAGGTCAACATCATACATATATGGTCAACCTACATAAGCTCGGGAACAAAGATAAACAAGTCGTATTAGCAACCAGTTAGTGTAAAAATAGTGCCCTCACTACAATGATGTCTCACTCACAACATAGCCATGTAAAACAGAGACCAGAATGTAGACACTTACTCTCATAAGTGACTTTCGGTAGACACATAAGTATTGACTATATGCTTGCCCTTATTTTCACCACCTTAGCTCTCGAAGGACCTTTTTAGGATCATATTAGGACTTTTGCGGCTTTCAATGTAGTCTCAGGCTAGGGTGAGGCACATTTAGGATTAAAGTGACTAATTGGCCCCTCCAAGACACTACTTTGACTCAGCCATCTACTTTCTGCCCCTAACTCTTATTGCCCCTATTTTTCCAACTTTCTTTACTCTGGGGAGTGATTTTCATGCTCATTTACTCATTTTCTTTTCTTTTCTTTTTCGATCTTTAGTTTTGTCGTCTTATTGCTTGGCTCTTTTCCACACTTATTTTTCTATTTTTACTACAGTAGCCACCCTCAACTTAGGCTTTTGGCCTAGGCCAAGGTTCACAATATCTTTCTAAAGGATAAGGGCTAGTATAAGCTACCCTCAACTTAAGCTTTTGGCCTAGATGGAGGTTTACAATGTCCTTGGAGAGACCAGGGCCAAAGTAAAGATTAGCAGATAGATAAGGAAGGTGAGTTGGGTGATTACAAAGAAAAAGTCTATCAAGCTCAACTTTTGGTTCAAATGGGACAATTTCATTTCGTTGGTCAAATTTAGGCTAAGTGACTAGCCAACAAAAATGGCCTAAGATCACATCCTAATCTAACCATTCAATTGTTTCTGTGGGACTAACTAGGCAGTTCTAGCTTACAAGTGCTTCAACTGAATTAAGGAAATAAGCTCACACACACAACATATCTTCTACACTAGTTAGCACTAACCAACACACTCATGCTTCATTCATCAAGATGCCAACCATACAATGCATACTATGCTTTCCAAAAATCATACAAGTTAGTCAGGATGGGATATATGCATATATAAACTTTTTGCAACATTGTCAACTTGGGGTATTTTTCACACATCAAAACATGGGTTACCCTTGACTTCTATAAACACTTGTATCTATACAAACATCATAACCTAAACATGTTATTTCTACTAGATAATACACTTGAGAGAAAAGAAACATGACAAGAAAATCTCTCAAGTGGAAGAATACCCTACCCCCTCCAAAAGACGGTGTAGTACCCTCACTACACCATAACTAGAAATAAAGTACAAAAAAGGAGTAGAACATACCTAGTACGCCTTAGGTGTCATTTGTACCATTGGGATCAGACCCTCAGGTAAGATCTCTATCATCAAAAGTTGCACCCAGTCCAAAGGTGCTCCCGGAGGCTCCTACCTTTGCTGCTTCGAGTGCAAGTCGCTCCCTCTTCTCTTGTTCAATTGTTGCTTGGCCCTAGGCTCTCATAGCCTTGTGTAACTTCTTCTCTTCCTCTAATTGCGGATATGTGGAGGGCTACTTCATTGGCTGCGTCTCTTGTCCTTGTCCTTTCTCTTGGGCACATTTGTGGGTAGTACAAGTACAGTAGATGGGGCCAGTAGAGCTCTCCATGTCTCATCTAAAACATGTCCCATAGGGGCATTGAAGAGGTTCATCTAAGATTTCGAAGGTAGACTGATGCAGTGCGATTGTACTGCATCATAAGTAATGCAATCTAGGCTTTCATGTCATTCACTGTCCGCATAATATTTATCATTTCTTCCTCGAACATACTCCCAAACATATCATCGATGTACCCTCCAAAGTGTTTGACATGATTCTGCAAGATGCTGATTTGGCCCAAAAGCTCAGTCCAAAGTTGCTCCACTACTTGTTGTACATGAAAGTGGACCACATGCGACATCCTTTCGACTATCTGATCAACAATGGCTCATGTCTGCCATTAGTCTGCCACCACTCTAGCCAGAAACTCATATGGGACATATGCATACCCTTGTTGCATTAAAGGCGCTACACCACTGCCCTCGGGCTACTTAGAAGCCTCGCCTGACTGTGGGCCTGTAATGCAACCCTCAAATGATAAAGATTGTTGCGGGCTCATTTGTGGAAAATTCGTTGGACCCCTCAACATACATGTTCTAATCTGCATAAGAGGATTGTCGACATCTTTAACAAGTGCAATGTTGACCATGCCTTTGGGAGCTATCTTTCAGTCCAGAAAATGTGTGGTAGGGATACCGACCCATTTGCAAAGTGCACGAAGGCATGGGAAGGGCATTCTAGCTCTGTCAGATAAAGCCTGGTCCTGCATATCTATAGCAATATTCTGTCCCATATTTAATTCGTACTTGGCCATCAAACACGCTACCAAAGAGGCATGTGAAGGTTGAAGCATGTTGTCATTGCCTGTTGGCCAAAGCCTGGTCCGCACCACCGACCACCAAAACTTTGCAAAAAAAGTCAAAGACGCCTTGGTGATAGAAATCCTGGGGTTTGTAACCCAAGCTACATCAGGCCCTTGTATGGTGATCCACTTCGTAATCCATTTTAAAAGTGTAGCCCGAGAAGTCGGATCAGACATTCGCCCCTCATCAGTGATCTTCAAGTTTCTATCAATAAATAGTCCATCTGGAGGGCCCCAGTAATCTGGGCCAAATAGGAATCTATTGATGGTGGTCTCCAAAATGTCCAACCTTTTACCACGCACCATAACATGATCCCGTGGGGACAATCTAAAGGCGAGCTGCTTTTTCAACCTTTTGGAATAGTTCCCTGTATGGAGTTCAACAGACTGGCAGCTGATGTCGCCCAAGTTACACCTCCTTTTTAGAGGATAAAGTGGTCACTGTCAACATAAAGAACCTAATCAAGATTAGGATCAGTCCCACAGGAATATGTAGACTCAAGACAAATTCACCAATATGTAATCCGAGTAGTTAACTGACTCAATTCTCCAAAGAGGGGGGGTTGCAATAATCTACAAGAAAATAAACTAACTAGCAAAAGAGAAAAATCAATAATAGTGAGCAACTAGGGTATTGGGTTCCCCATGATTCCCCAACTCAGTATCACCAGATAACCTAATTCTTATCTAGTGTATAGCATGCAGAACGGTAATTTAAGTTCACCATGCCCTTTGGTCAAAGGTGAGAGACGAATTTGAGAAAAGGACTAAAATAGTCCATTATCTTTGGGTTTGGACTCAAAGTCATCCATGTCTTTTTGATTGGAGTACTAATAGTACATAATGTTTACTACAACGGTATACTTTTGGTTATCCTCCAAATTTTTTGTTAAATTTTAATAGAATGTTTTAGACTTTGAATGCAAAATACCATTTTTCAATAACCTAGAAAACATGATAAGGTTATTAATAACCAATAAATTTTATAATTTTTTTCACACCAATATATCCATATTTTGAAGATATAAATTTTTACCATTCATTAAATTTGATCTTATATTTGATTCGAATATATAAAAATTTAAAACTTCACTATTTATTGAATTTGATTTTGTATTTGGTTTACAGATTAACATACTACACTATTTTACTAAATTTATTTATTAGTAATAATCGATTTGATGAGATAAAAAATTTCACCATTGCAGTAAAATCGATTTGTGAAACAGTAAGAAATGATTATGAAGTAGTGTGATAATGATTCCCATAAAAATTTCACCGTTTCAGTAAAATCGATTTATAAAACGGTAAGAAATGATTATAAAGTAGTATAATAATGATTTACAAAACTTTAATGAGGAGAGAAACGAAGGAGTGAAATGCATCTTCAAGAGAATATGTCAATTTTTTATGAGATCAATCTAGTATGATACTTGCATCCTTATTGTTGATTTTAAGCATTACTATGGTATTTAATTAATTTGATCATGCTGAAGAGTTTGATGAAGATAAATAATAATCATGAATGCACAGATTTTGTTTGAGGCCGTGAGCTAAGCGTTTCTTTCAGCATATGGATATACTGGTGTGAATAACTTTTATCATGTTTTCTAGGTTACTGGAAAATGGTATTTTGGATTCAAAGCGAAAAACATTCTATTAAAAATTAAATAAAAAATTTGGAGGATGACCAAAAGTGAACTACTATAGTAAACATTGTGTACTATTAATGCTCCAAGCAAAAGAACATGGATGATTTTGAGTTCAAACCCAAAGATAATGGACTATTTTAGTCCTTTTCTCGTAAACATTGTGTACTATTAGTGCTCCAAGTAAAAAGCATGGATGACTTTGAGTCCAAGCCCAAAGATAATGGACTATTTTAGTATGTAGTGTGCTTTACTAACTATTACCTATTAGTCCTAGTACAACATCCCCTTGGTCCAATTTGGATGATTAGACAAGAACACATCAATTGAACCCTATTAATTGATCTCTTTTCCTATTCATTACTATCTTGGTCCGATCTGTAACACTAGGCGAGTTCTAATGTTGACTACCACTAGAAAACATGTAAAATGAAGAGATGTAATTAATACATGCATATGCACCTTCCAAGAATCATGAATTATCCGATTTTACTTTGTTAGGTCTTCATGGTTCCCACAACCCTAGTTGTGGATTTAGCTACTCATATTGTGTAGATGAAGAGATTATGAATTGAGAAAATATAATTAAACACTTACACAATTGAATTAAGATCAAGCAAATCCAAAGTCAATGTGAATCACAAGCTTGAAGATCAAATTATACCACAATTATTCTCAAAGACTCTCCCAATTTTCTCTCTCAAGTATTGAGTTCTCTGAGTACAAAACCTAAAACTACTGAAAATTGACGTGTGTTTTTGAAAAATAACCTAAAAGACCTATTTGTAATAATTAAAAATAAGTCCTAAACAAATTAGAAAAACTAGTCGACAAACTCCACGAAAGCACTTTATGACCCGTATTGTCTTCTACGGCTCGTATTTAGTGTCTCGTAATCAACTGATGAAATTTTGGACTTTTCTTCTATGACACCTCTTTACAACTCGTAAAGTGGTTTCAACCCATAAAGGGGGTTTCGTCTGATGAATTTCCTACAAGTCCACTTCTCTGGTCCTCAGGGCATAAAAGGTATTCTACGACTCATAAATTGCTCCACGACTCATCTACATGTTCGTAGACTTCAACTTCAGCAATTTCCCCTCACTAAAATCCTCATGAAACCTATCTACGACTCATAGAATGCTCTATGACTCATAAAATATCTCGTACAATAGCAAAAACTAGCAACTTCTGCAAATTTTCCCCAAATCATGGCAAACCTGTAATCCTACAAAAATAAACACAAAAACACATAAAATCCACAAATATCGCATTGACAACACATAACATTCTAAGTTTTAAGCATCAACAGTGCTGTATTTTGGTGGCACATCAATAGCATAGCTAGAATAAAAGTCCTCGGTGATGGGGGCCTATAGTAACTAGGTCGTTGTGCCATCCAACTAAACTAATATGAGTTAAACACATCTCTGATCTTCGGGACCCTATCGAGTTGATCTGTGATGACCCGCATTGGAACCCCTCGGAGCCCTTGGTTAGCCCTGAGTGAAAAACTCTTTAGAGCCTGGGACATCCAATGCCATCACAAAAATTCAATAAGCCACTATGTGGTTTTAGGATTTGTCATTCGGGAGATCGCATAATGTATGACTTCATTATCACTATCCCAGAGGTCGATCTCATTAGACTGATCCTAAGTGTGGTGGTGGTTAGCTATTGGGGTTTGCGCCTACTCCTACTATTTTGGGGCATCCTCCTCAGACTTGGGGGTTATGGGTCTACTTGCTGCACGATCCCTTGTAATGTGAGGGGAGTGAGGGAGACATTGCTAGTAAGATGGCCCTTGGACCCTCTTGAGGAGTCATTGCTTGAGTTACTCTCATTTTGATGGCTAAATGATATAGTCAGGGAATTGTGGAGACGTGACCCAAGCTCTTCCCTAGGTTGGGTTGACCTCCACCCATAGTACCTGCAACTGTCACAATTGAATGAAAACAGTTAGAAATTTTGGAACGAGCAGGTTGACGCACTAACAGGTATTTAGACTTCCTCTATGCAATAAAAGTGACAATAAAAACCTTAAAAACGGTGTCACCTGGTCTATCATAAGGAAATTGCCCTTAGGAAATGTGGGGGACTACATTGATAGTCAAACCATGAGATGAAGGACAAATATGTAATATCGGTGCCCAGATGGAGGCCTCTACATAGACCGTGTAGCATGACATGGGTCGTGACAAGTCCCTTGAATGGGCACTTAGGAAGTGCGTGGAAGTGGCCTCCTTAAGATGGGCCTAACATGGATCGTGCCACAGGACACGGGTCGTGCAAAGGGCCATAAGGGGTTCCTTCACTGTGTAACTTTCAAGGGCATGATCAGGGGACATAAGACGGTCCATGTGCAGGTGCACAACCCATGAAGTGTACCATGTTAGGTCCCCTTTGACCGGGATCTAACCTGCAACACATACTAACATAAAATACATGGTTCTACTAACACATTATCATGAAAAGACACGGATTCACTAAGATCTACCATAAGAACCACGTAAAAACATGAAACTCCTTGTTCAACACTACAAGTACTCAACAATGGTGATTTGCAGCACCAAAACAACACCCAACACCAATTTCATGCATTATGACACTTTAAACAAAGAAAGAAACAATTTTGAAAAGGATCTACATATACATACTAAAAGCTACACTAGAAGATGAGAAAAGTGAGTGCTTACTTGATGAATAACAATAGAGGTGATGACTTACTTGAAAATGTAGAAACCCATATTAAGATTGATGCTACGAATCATGAAATTGACTCACTAATTGTGACAAAGAAGATAGAAATTTCGGGGGTGTTAAGAAAGAGAGGGCGAGAGAGAGAGAGCCATGAGGGATAAGAGATAGTGAAAAATTTAAGGGTGAGTTGTTAGGACAAAGTGAGGATTTAAATACCCTTGGTCAACCTTGTTGACTGGTCCACTCTCTTTTTTCACGGATGGCCGCATGACCCGTGTTATGTGGTATGGTCCGTTTAGACCATCTATCTGCCCAAACTTGAGAAATTAAAGAAAGTACCTGACATGCGTTGACCAACATCACCTCCACGGGTGGCCTCACAACCTATGTCACGTGGCATAGTCTATTTAGACCATTCATCTCACCCACATTCGTGAAATTTTATAGTATTTACTTGGACCACGCGTGCTAACCCTAAACGGTTGACCTAACACGAGCCATCAAATATGTAACAATGCGTATAAGAGGGCCGTGTGTCGACACTTGGGATAATTTTTGACATTTCACCTAGGCCACACACGACAGCTCCACACGGAAGGTTTCACAAGCCATTCCACTTGGTATGGCCCATGTAGGTGCACGTGGGGCTATACTTTGCCAAAGTGCGACCACTTTGGCCTCAAGTCATGCCATGCTCACGAACTCCAAAATGACACCTATACCTACCTAGAAACACAAATCAAAAACAAAAAATACATGATATATAATTTATTTATTTTTTCTGAAGGCTATTACAATGCATGGGTCGCCTCCCATTAAGCGCTTGATTTAACATCACGGCAAGATGCAATTGTGTTGACTACTCTGACTTTATCAAATTGTATGACCGTAATCACTGAGGCTTCATCTGCAACACCTAAGTATTATTTCACTCGCTGCCCATTTTCAGCTTCTAGCTCAATTGCACCATGTAGGAACACTTAGGAAATTTTATATAGGCCAGACCACCTAGACTTGAGCTTACCTAGAAATAGCCTCAATCTGGAGCTATATAGTAGAACCTTGTCACCAATACTAAAACTTCGTAGAGCAGTATGTTTGTCGTGTTGGAGCTTCATCCTATCTTTGTAGAGTGCTGCACTCTCATAAGCCTGGAGACGAAACTCATCCAACTCATTGAGTTAGTCAAGTCTCAAGTCAGCAGCTTCATCCCAATTCATGTTTAGCTTCTTCAGAGCCCAGAGTGCCTTGTGGCTCCAACTCTACAAGTAGATGAAAGGCTTTACCAAGCATCAATTAATATAGGGACATACTAATAGGGGTCTTGTAAGCCATCTTGTAAGCCCACAGTGCATCATCGAGTTTTTGGGCCTAATTAGTTCTGGCCGCATTCACAGACTTGGTTAGGATCTTCTTGATCTTTCTGTTTAAAACTTCAACTTGTCCACTAGTTTGTGGATGATAGGGTGTGTCCACCTTTTGTTATCATACCCATACTTAGCTAGCACAACATAAAATACCTTATTACAGAAGTGAGAACCCCCATCACTAATGATAGTTCTGGGTGTTCCAAATCTGGAGAAGATATTCCACCTCAGAAATTGGACAACGCTCTTGCTTTCATTGTTCGACAGTGTAACTGCCTCTACCCACTTACAGACATAGTCCATTGCCATCAAGATGTATTTCATATGATATGACCTCACAAATTGGCCCATGAAGTCAATGCCCCAGACGTCAAACATTTCTACTTCAAGAATAGGGGTCATGGGCAGCTCTTGATGCCTAAAGATGTTGCCTTGTCGCTGACATTGAACATACCCTAACACCGAGTCATGGGCATTTTTATAGATGGTGAGCCCAGTAGTACCCACATTGTGTGATCTTCTTTGCTGTCCTAGTACCTCTATGCTGGCCCCCTACTAAGGAAGAGTGATAAGTTTCCATGATACTCATCATCTCTGCTGCTGGTATGCACTACCTAATGACCCCATCGACATATGTTATAAATAATTATGGGTCATCCTAGAAGTACCTATGCACATCATGAAGAACCTCTTTTCTTTGGTAAGAGTTAAGGCCCTCAGGCATAATGTCACTCATTAGAAAGTTAGCAAAATCAGCAAACTAAGGAATTGGGTCAATAAAAGCTGCTAATACCTGCTCATCGGGAAAAAATCATTGATGTTTAACCAATCCTTAGCTCTAGACTCATCCTCCAACCTGGACAAGTGATATGCTACCTGGTTCTCAGTCCTTTTACCGTCTTGGATCTCAAAGTCAAATTCTTGCTACAAGAGAACCTATCTAATTAGCCTCGGTTTAACATCCTTCTTCACCGTGAGATATCTCAATGCTGTATGGTCTATGTGTAAGCTCACTTTTGTGCCTAATAGATAGGCCCTGAACTTGTCAAATGTGTAAACCATAGCAAGCAACTCCTGCTTAGTCACTATGTAATTTCTTTATTTTTTTAATTTTTTTAATTAACTTTGGTCAGGGCCCATTTTATTGATAGAAATAAATTAACAAGCATCCATTAGGCCCAAGCTCCCTTGACACATCCGAATTAGTACAAGAACCCTAAATACTAGGGATTTTCTAGATAGATGTTTAAGTTTCCTAATCCTTTTTTCATAAATTTCCAAATGCGGCCGTTCTTTTGCCCAATGCTTCTTCATGTTCTAATGATGCTCCTCGTCATTGGTGTATTGTTCATATGAGTTTTCTACCTCTCGATATATAATGGATTTATTTCTATGATGTCTCTAATGTTTCCACTCTTCCAGTACTCCTTTTGATGGTCCTCCATGGATGCCTCATTTCCCGATTTGATTGTCGATTCCATTTCTCCTTGAAAGTAACTCTGTATGTATCTCCTCCTCTTCTGATTAGTTTATGATAGTGTTCTTTGGCTGAATCATACATGCGGCTATAGGGACTAGTGGATTGGGTACCATAAAATTGGTGCCTTTGGTCGTTACTATCTTGACTAGTCCAGCGCCCTTGATCTGTAGGTATATCCCTTTGCTAATAGCATCTCCACAGGTTTGGCTGCTCACAATGTTGTGCCCACCTTCCAGGAATGATGCCTTCACTGTATGTTGATGAAGGTTGTTCAGATCTAGATGCTGGCTATTTTGCTACCTAACACCAATTTTTGACGGATGCAAAGTTCTAAGCACAACATTTTTCTCCCACAAGTTATACTCTATTAAATTAGCTGTGTAATTTTCTAATATGCCTTTGTAAATGTGTAAATATGGCATTATAATTCCTGCTATTGTCTTGTGTTCCTGCATCCTATTGTGCTGATCCAAATTGGTCATATTAAGCATGCTTCCAACCATTATGCCTAACTAATATCCTTAAAAAAGGAACTTGACTTTTATCTGCATTTAGAAGTCTTTTTGCTACACTTGGTAGTTCTACAAACCCTCTAAATTATTGTGCTCCTATGGTTATAGCTAGATTTGCTAAAAAATCTGCTAAAGTGTTAGCTTCTCTATATGTGTGGTGGATCTGAAGCTTAACAAATCTACTCTTCTGCTGAATTTCCTCCATTAGATGTACTATTTCCCAGGGTATTTTCCACTCCATACTCAACATTTTATTTAGAACAAGGGAGTCTGTTTCCACACATATGTTTCCTATTCCTGTAGTAACACAAAATGTTAAGCCTCTCAAAATAGCAGTGACCTCTGCACAAAATGCTTGTCGTCACCCCTATCACATCTAATTCTGCATGAATGAGATTTTCCATATGATCTCTAATACAGAAACCATATTAACTTAGCCTAGGATTTCCTTTACTTTCTCCATCTGTATTGCACTTAACCCAACCAATGCTTGGAGCCTTCTATACCACTAACTAATATTGTAATGTAGGCCTATAAGTTTGTAGCAGCTCAAAACAATCACTCTTCATACTAGGTATGGATGTCTATTGAGGGTAATTTAATTTCATCACCATCTGTAAGGTCCTGCTGCACTTTCGAATCAACTTGTCCTCTTGTGCTTACTTGCCATGTTTGATGACATTCCTGTGTTTCCAAATCTCCCATAGAATGATAGCAGGGATAGATCTGAGAACCTTTTTTCCCCTCAGTCCCTTCATAAAAGTCCACCATTATTGTAGCAAGGGAAATAACACCTGGCCCTCCACCTTGAAAACTGCACAATTAACAAAGAACCCTTATAACTTAGTAGCTATGGGGGATATTAGAAATAGATAATCCAGGGTCTAATTCCTGCCTACAGTGCAGCACTAACACTTAGACACTACAACTATTCCAATGCTCTTTAGGATATCATCTGTAGCCACTCTTCTCGTCAACACCCTCCAAAGGAAGAATGCAATTTTGTGAGAAAGATGATTTCCCCACACCATTCTATACCAAGGTACCCTGGCTCTTTTATTTCTGAGGAGGTTATAAGCTGAACTAACTATGAACCTACCATGAGAATTGACAGTCCACCAAGCTCTATCATTGGTACTCTCAGTTTCAGGTTTCAATATCATTGGTACTCCCAGTTTCAGGTTTCAACTCATATCTAACCACCTCAACCACCTCCTATGATAAGCAATCCTGCAAGTCTGCTATTTTTTAAGCATCATTTTCAATGAAAGCACCCACCTCCACCTCATCTTCTTATGCATTTCCCCTACAAAATAATAAAGTGCACCTAATCTAGTCCAGTTACCAAACCAAAAACATAAGTTTGCAGCCTTAATTTGCCACCAGATATGAGGCTCCAAATCATCTCTTATCTGGATCGTAGCCTTCCAAACATGAGATGCTCCCCAACTATAGGAAAACAATGGATGCAATTTTTTACAATAGTTGTTCCCCATATAAATACCCCATAGGCATCCAGTAGAAGTTCTGAAATTCCACCATAACTTTGCTATTAGAGCCTTATTTATATCCATTAAAGATCTAAATCTCAAGACACCTTCCTCCACTAGATAACATAATGTATCCCAAGAAACTCAATGTTTACTCTTATTTACACTAAAACTGCCCCAGAAAAACTTAGCACAAATTGATGCATCTTTTTAATCACCCGCTTGGTAGGACATATTGCTAAAAGTAAGTATATAGGCATAGATTGTAGCACATGCTTGATAAGAACCATTTTGCCACCAAAAGTCAAGAACCTATTTTGCCAAGCCAATATCCTTCTAGATATCTTTCTAATGTTGTCTTTATAATAAGCATTCCTTTTTTCTACCATAGTACACAACACAACCCAAGTAATTGATGGGAAATTCTCTTTGACTTATACCTACCAACTTCCTGAGTCTTATAGTAAAGATCAAAAGAACATTTTCATGTAAATAGAACAGAATTTTAAACTTATTAATGAGCTGACCAGACACCTGTTCATATTTCCTTAAAACTGTCATCATCTTGATGATAGAGACCTTATCTCCTGAGTAGAAGAGGATTGTATCATCTGCATATGACAAATAATTTATTTGGGGGCTCTAATTTGGCATTGCATATCCAATATAATCACTATCATTATGCAGATTATTAAGGCTCCTTGACAGCAGCTCTGCTGCAATTATGAACAAGGTTGGAGACAAAGGATCTCCTTGTTTTAAACCCCTTGAGGATCTAAAACGACCATGTGTCTGACCATAACTAGCATGAAGTACCAATTATTAGAAACCAGTCTCCATATCATGTCTATAAGCACCTCCGAGAAACTAAAACTCCTCGGCACTTTTGTAAAAAAAATCCAAGAAACCCTATCATAAGCCTTAGCCATATGCAGCTTAACCACCACATTAGTATGTTGTTTCCTCTTATTGATGTTCATTATAATTTCTTGGGACAATAACATATTTTCAGTAATGCTCCGTCCTGTTACAAACCCAGATTGGTTTGGTGAAATGATTCGTGACAACATTGGGACTAATCTCTCATGCAGGACCCTATAAATTACCTTGTTCACAATACAGCTCAGACTTATTTATCGTAAATAAGAAAATGTTCTAGGGAATTCTTTTTTAGGTAGTAAAACTAAATTTATGTGAGTCATAAATGTTGGAAGTTTATGCTCACAAAAAAATAATTTTACCACCATAGTCAGATCCTTTCCCACAATCTCCTAACCTTTTTGAAAAAATAAACCTAAAAAGTCATCCGGACCAACTGCACTGTCTCCATTCAATGAAACACCACCCTTCAAACTTCCTCTTCTATTGTCAACTCAATGAACATCACATTATCTTCATCAGAAATCAACTTAGGTGTGCACGCCTGCATTGAAAAATCCTGGTTCAAATTATCTTCAAGACTGACTTCTGAAGAAATTTACAGCCTCTTCCCCTAATGGAGTTATTCGTATTGACCACTCTTCCATCCTCAGGCATATCTCATTTAGTTGTAACTTTCTCTTTCTGCCCTGAACAAATAAGTGGAAAACCTTGTATTTTTATCTCCTTGCGAAAACCATACTAGTCTCGCTTTCTGTTTTCAATGCTCTTCTTCAAGCTTTAAACATATTTTGAGCTCAGCTTCTATTTTTTAAGTATTTTTATGTTTTTTGATGTCGGATCCAACTCACGTCGTTCTTCCTTAACCTTGACAATGTCCTCAAAAGTTGCTTTCTATATAATGTGTAATTCATTTGAGCAATATTGAGTGTCTTGTTAGTATAGTAGATTGAATGGAAAATCTTGTTACGCTTCAGCCCGAGCACAACACCTACTGCAATTCCAGTCGCATCGCACATAATCTCAAAAGGGGCAACCCAGTCAGGTGCAACTACCATAGGTGCAGAGATCAACGTTTGCTTCAGGGTCTCAAAGGCATACTAGAAGCTGTCACCAAACTGAAACTTGACATCTTTCTCTAATAGTTTGCATAGTGGGTGTGCAATCATGGAGAAATCTTTTATGAATTGGCGATAAAAACCCGCATGCCCAAGAAAACTCCATACCCCCTTCATAGATATGGGAGGTGGAAATTTTTTAATAACATCATTCTTTGCCTTGTCCACCTCTATGCCCTTATCAGAAATCTTATGGCCAAGGACTATCTTCTCCTTGACTATGAAGTGGCATTTCTCCCAGTTTACACCAAGCTCGCCTCCTCACAACATTGTGGTGCCCTGCTAAGATTCAATAGACAATCATTAAAAGAATCACCCACTACAGAGAAGTCATCCATAAATACCTTAAGGGTGTCTTCGACCATGTAAGAGAAGATCGACATCATACATCATCGGAAGGTGGCTGAGGCATTGCATAATCCAAAAGGCATCCTCCTGAAGGCAAAAGTCCTATATGGGCAAGTAAAAGTGGCCTTCTCCTGATCCTCCAACTTGATCTTGTGCGTGCATATCCCTATAATATCTGCAGTGGTCCAACCAATAGCTCTTTTGAACTTTTAGTGGACCTCCAAACAATGCTTCTACCAGATCTTCCTGAAGATCTGCAGCCAAATCACTAGAAGAATGTTATTAGTGCCCAAAAATGAATACCTGAAGTGTTAGGGCAGTTCTTTGAGCTCCACAATAGGAGGCTCCTTAATAGAAGGTTTGGCTGGCATAGTTGGTCTAATTTGCAAGTCCAAGTCCAACTTCCTAGGGAGAAATGGTCTGGTTCCCCTGCCCTACAAAACATTTACGGTGTCCTTGTACCCATTGATACCATCCTCTAGGAAGTTTATTAACACCACCTCCAGTGTGTCCATGCTCATCTTTTCTTCAAGTGGAATCTCAGATAGGCAATCATCCTCCACATCTATGACATATATTACAGCTACCTCTTTGGGCCTTTTCATTGCAGCATACACACTGAACTTTACCTCCTCAGCGTTCAATCTAAAAGTAAGCTCCCCATGCTCCACATCTACTAATGCCTTGCCTTCGCCAGAAATGGTCCCCCGAGGATAATGAGGACCTCAAAATCCACCTGACAGTCTAGAATGACAAAATCCACATGAAAGATGAAACTACCCACATGAACCAGCACATCACATAAAATCCCCATAGGCCACTTTACAGATCTGTCTGCCATTAGTAGTCGCATTGTAGTAGGTGTGGGGACTCCTAAGCCCAACTACTTATAAACTACTAACAAAATCAAGTTGATTCAAGCAACCAAGTCATAGGTACATGGGATAGTGAAAGCTCTCGGATTGATTTTGCAAACTAAATAATTAAAGTAAAGTAATGAAAAAGTACAGTGATTGCTGGATTTCAAATGATTAATGAGAAGCTAGAATTATGTTCCCCTTGACATTCAATAAGATAGCAAAATTTATGTGGTAAAGCCGTTCATGATTACATATACAAGATCAAACAAATTATGTAACACCTAATTCGGCTATCCTCTTCTTAATGACTAAGTCTTTTATGAACTTAGTATTGCTTGGCATCTGCTCAAGTGCTTCAACCAGAGGGATGTTCATTAATAACTCCTTCAACATGGATAAGAATTTTTGAAACTTATCATCTTCTACTTCTTCAGCCTTTGTGGGAATGATGGTGGTGGCTTAGGAATAACCAGTAGATATTAAGTAACTGGTTTGTCTGGATCTTTAGCATCTTTAGCAATCTCAGGTTCTGCTGGTGCCACATCAATCTCGTCACTAGCATCATCATTATGCACCTCCACGGGGTTAGGTACTTTCCTCTCAGCTTTACCAATACCTGCATCACTAGCTACAATAGGGTTAGAAAGTATCTTAACACTCCTCGTGGTTACTGCCATGCAGTGACCATTATTTTTTGGGTTTTGAATAGTATCACTAGGAAGTGACCCAACTTTTCTTTGATTCAATGAGGCTAATAGTTTCCCCATCTGTTGCTCTAGTTACTTGATTAGGTGGAATGCGAGTCGAGCAGTTGCCAAACATTGGTCATTTCTCCTCTCATATCTCGTACCCCTTCCTCGGTGGACTCTACCTTTTCAAGAACCTTTGACATCATCTCCTCTAGTTTCAAGCTTCCACCACCATCATTTTGGCACTTACAATTTCTATAGTCATCTTTATTTTGCCAGTTCCCTTGATAGTTCTCATGACAATAGTTTTGACCTTGGTTACCAGAGTTGAATGCCCAGTAACCCCCTTGACTGCCCAAAAAGTTAGCTTGCTTATCATAATTATAGCATTGATCATCATACATGGGCATTATATCCATAACTTTCACTTTTTCTAGGCCTCCACCTAGTAACCTCTTCATCAGCAAGTATATTTGGGTCCACATATAAGCCTTGTGTTGATCCTATTCTTCCTCCTTTTTTCCTTGTTCCACAGTCATCTTGAAGATAAAGCCAAAATAGCTCCATCTCTGGTGTACCATACCATATTATGCTTTGCTACCTGATCCAAGATCACCACGATGTCTGGGAACGTTCAGGACATGTATGATCCTTCACATGATGCATCAATGATAGGCTTAGTCAAAAGGTTGCAAGACTTATAGAAGATTGCTTTCAAGTGCTCATCTATAAGATGGTGGTTGGGGCACTACTTGAGCTTCTGTCTGAATCTCTCCCAAGTCTCATATAGTGCTTCATTCGGCAGTTGCTTGTGAGACCCAATCTCATCTTTGATCTTCAAATGTCTCGATACAGGGAAGAGCCTCTCTAAGGAAGCCTCCTTTAACTCTCTCCAAGTGCGTATGGAATCATAAGGAAGCTTATTCAGCCACTTTATTACCTCACCAGAAAAAGACAACGGGAATAACCTCAACCAAAGTGCTTGCTGAGTAACCCCTGGTATTTCAGACGATTGGTATATCGCCAAGAAGTTCATGACATGCTAAGTTGCGTCCTCAGTTACTACAACCTTTTAATTGTAGTATCTACAATATTGTGCTAGTAATGGTGAACTTGACACTTGCAGGAAGTGGGGGAAGTACTATCGCTCTAGTGGTCCTAGCACCTTTATCATCTCCATTCGCTACTTGGGGTTGCTAGGGACCTTGAGGTCTCAAAATATGTTGTGGATTCAGGGGTGGCGCAGATGGTACCTGTCAAAGTGGTATGCCGGTGGCACCCCATCACCAATGGGGTTATCCTTACCTAGACCATCATTGGCTCCATCTACAAGATTTACCGCTAACTCTCTCTATCATTCTGCGTCGCGTTCTTGGGCATTCATTTTGCGGATCAACTTAGTGAGCTCGGGGTCATAGGGAATAAGTATTTCACCCTTACTTTGGGTGTTTAGCATATAACCCTGGTTTCCTACAATGAGCAAAAACAAGAAATAAAAGTAAAATTAGGGAATAGTATTACACGTTGAAAGTAGCAACTAATAGACTATTATTTCGCCATATTCCTCAGCAACGACACCCAAATTTGATACGCCTAAATTTACACTCCAAAAGGAACAATAAAGTGGTCGTTCATCAAATATAGAACTCAACAAGAGTTGAGGTCGATCCCACAGGGAATGCGTGAGAATAAATCTAATAGCACCCTTTTTCAGATGTAATAGCTATTCTGAAAATAAAAATGCATAAAGTAAATGGGGGTTTTGATTTTGCAAACTAAATAATTAAAGTAAAGTAATGAAAAAGTACAGTGATTGCTGGATTTCAAATGATTAATGAGAAGCTAGAATTATGTTCCCCTTGACATTCAATAAGATAGCAAAATTTATGTGGTAAAGCCGTTCATGATTACATATACAAGATCAAACAAATTATGTAACACCTAATTCACCTTTCGGTCCTTCTTAGATGCATTTCATTCATCACCTTCTTATCTTAGAATGTATACTTTGTAACCCTTGTTAGGGACCCCAGAATACTCTCACCTTCCGATCTCAAGTACTTAAACTAGGTTAAAACCCTCGAATTTCTATCATAGCATTCTTTTCCTAATCACTATATATACAATGAAAAACCTAATCCAACTTAAAATAGGAAAAATAGCATCATCATGGGTATGAGTGCCTACACGGCCCGTGAGGATCTAAACGGATAGTGAAATGGTCCATAAGTTAACACTTAGCCTTTACTTCACATCACTGTCTCACGTACACTGACACGATTCATGTGAGGGTTCACAGATCATCCGTGACCCTCGCCTTCATGCTTTTCCATGTTGTCCACTTAGTTTCTTAGCCTTACGGCCCACATCACGATCCGTGGTTGGTCACACGGCCCATGATAGGCCCTGTTTCTCTACTCTTATATGATTCTTGTAACTTTTTATGGTGACTCCTCGACTTTACGTCAACTTGACGCCGCATGACACGATATGTGTCGATGCCCACGGCCTATGAGAGGGATTGTAAGACATACCTTGGTCCATTTTTGCTCCAACTCCTTTTCCATGTCTTCAACCCATGTTCATCACGCCAAGTGTAAGGCCATGGCGGGCCTCATAGCCCGTTAAGACACGAACTGTGAAGGCACTTGCGATCCTTCACTTGGTTCCTTTTTTACTTACTTTGCCTGGGCCAAGTCACGTTCCCTCCCACTATTAGTGTGATGTCACACGGGTCGTGGAGGACTCCATATATCAACATTTGTGTTTTTTTTCATTCATATATCAACATTTTTTTTTTGAATATTTATGAATACTTGAATGGAAACTCAATTATTATTATTGTAATAATTTTAAAATTATTATAAAAATTCATAATAAGTAGTGATTTCAATTGAAGTTAATTAGTTGCCAATTTTAAAGACCATTTATTTCACTTTCTTGATATTTACTTTACAAGCAATGTGTTCTTTCTATATAGTACCTATTTGTTAGTATTTACTTGCCTTTAGGTTTAAATTGTATTATACTCGTGTGCTATATTATACTTTTATTTATTTATTTATTTACTTATTTATGTATTTACTTTGAGCCTTACTGTTTCACTTGTTGATCATATCTAGGTCGTCTTGCGGATGGGTTTTGAGACGAGGGTTCCCAGGAAACAGCCTCTCTATTTAGGTAGTGGTAAGGCTGCGTACATCCACCCTCCCCATACCCCACTAGTGGGATTTTACTGGGTATGTTGTTATTGTTTGCTGTAATTTACCCATTGTTTCATGCCTTACCATTTTCCTGAAAAATAACAAAAACACACATCAAAACAACAACGTTACTTGAGAATATGCAAAAATCCTTCATTTAAAGCATTACAAGAGTCGTATTTCTATGACTCATCACACTAAATAATTTAGTGATCCATTGAATGATTCGGTGATGGGACCTTTAGACCACTGAGATGACCGACGGAACTCATTAAAAGGTCTTTTAAAATTTTGATGATTTATTTACTTTCCTAGAAGAATAATTTTGACCTTTTACCCTTAGTTAACTTTCCTAAGACTAACTTATAGCCTAATAACCTCCCATTAATGCACAGACCCCTGAAAATATCAAATTTTCATATTGAAAATTCTCCCAAAGATTTCTTCATCTTCAAGTTCAGACCAAAAGTTTCTTTAAGAAGTTTTTCTCTTCCAGTTATGTAAGACTATCTAAAATATTAAAAGAGTTCTTCCATGTGTCTCATAAATCGAATTAATTCAATGGTGAACGATTTAGCCTTCCATTATTTTTTTTCTATATTTTCCCCAAAATCCTAGAATCTTCTTATATGCTATTATATGTTTGATAGTTCTCATGATTTTTGAATAAATCAATTCCATCATTTACTATATAGGCCCCAACTATATTGTCTCTTAAACTTGATTGTCTAGATGTATTGATTAGGAATAGAAGCATGAATTGTGGAACCTATGAATATGAATGGAATTGAATACAAATGTAACCTTGATGAAACTAAAATGCCCTTTTATGTTTTCATAACTTGAACTAAAATGATTGAATAGAATTGAATGTTGTCATAAATGCATATCTAAATCAATTTTTAAAAGATGTGCTTAAGAACTGATTGGATGGTTGATAGGTCGAAAGACTTGATTGTGACAGAATTGGTAAATTTTTAAGTCCTTATGAGACTTATTGTGTGGTTTAATTGGAATTGATTGTTTATAGGTAGTGAGTCTTAGGAAGAGTATCGAGCACCGAATTGAATAAGAGTAAGTCCAACTCAAACTCAATAACTACATTGCCAAACGTAAAAGAGGATTGAACCGTTAAGTTAGAAGTTTTCCTATTTTTATTGTCCTGAAATAACAAAACTTGACTGATTGTTGGAAACTGATTAGTTGA
The DNA here is from genome assembly GCA_000787875.1 of Solanum virginianum. NCBI lineage: Eukaryota > Viridiplantae > Streptophyta > Magnoliopsida > Solanales > Solanaceae > Solanum > Solanum virginianum. Next base: position 43,504 of record DF357578.1, read on the forward strand.
TTCATTCTTTTTCCTAGCAAAATATTGGATGGTTATGGTAACATCAATATTATTATCGTATGATCACTGACTCATAATTGATTATTGTCGTAAAAGAATCTCCCAAATAGGTCTTGATAGTACTTTGATTGGATTGGATTATATATGATTGGTCATTGTCTAAACCTTATTCTGACTTTAGACTTATGCATTTGATTGAGTTCTTGTGTTCCTGATTAAGATTGTATGAGTTGATATTGTTCTTCCTTAATGCATGTTTCCTTTTGCCATATGAAATACTTGTACATTTTATGTATTAACATCCATTTAGGCTTGCAACTTTTCATGATGCAGAGATAGGTACTAGAGGTCATCAATAGGTGTATCGTTGAGGACCCATTCGTATTTATTTGATTAGTGAGATCTCCTTGCTTTCTAAGGATTTCCACATTGCTATCATCTAGTTATTAGAGTTTAGATTTTCTTTTATTTTGATTTGGGGTAGCCAGGTGTGACATTTGGTAGAATAACTAAACTTTTTCTAGATAAGAGAAAGCTAGCATAATGTATCTTTCCAAACTTTTCTAATAAATCCAAGGACTATAATGCAATAAGCACAAAAAATTGTGTAGAAATATGATCTTGATTGAATTTTAGAGCAGTCGGATCGAAATATTATTTTTTGGAGAAAAAACGCAATTCCAGAGTGCGCAGCAGGTCCGCTACACGGACTTATCGCGTATTTACACTTAATGGGATTCAATTTTTTTTACAGGAATAGAAAATTAATTAAAAGGTTTTTGATGAAAAATGTGCTAGGCATGTCCAAATCCGCGACGCTAACGTGTCTCACCATAGTAAAAAAATTTGAGTTTTTTCCAGGGGCATTTTAGGCTTTCCCCACCCCTCCTAAACTTAACTCACCATTGATATAGGTCGTTTTAAGTGTAAAAAGAATTTTTAAACCCATTTCTATGTCTTCTAAACGTTCTAACAAAGGATTAGGGCTAAGAATAGGAAAAGAAAAGCTAGAAATTCAAACGATTGGAGCTGAAACATGTGCAAATCAGTTGTCAAACTTCATCCTAGGTATGTAAGACTAAACTAAAACATGTAATTGTTCTTCCATGTGCATCTTTGATAGTGATAGAAAGATTGTAAAAGTATTGAGTCTCCATGTATGTTTCCTTGAATATTTTTTGTAAATTATATACATTTTATATATTTTCATATGTTGATCATCATCATAAACTTGATTTACTAAATAAATACTTTTACATGAGATATTCCATAAACCCTGCATATTAACTTTATAAAAGATTGCATCAATGAACATAAGGATTGATTCTAGAGCCTTGATTAGAGAATGTTAACTATGATTGTGATGTGACTATGATGATAGGTTGATAGAACTTGATGGTCCAGTGAGTCTTTATAATTTGAAATCTCAGTATTGGTCTCAATTAAAAGTCCTCCTACATGATTGTCCAATTAACTCTTGAAAGGTTGATGGATTGATTGGTCGAATTATTGGAAGATTCAATTGATAGAATGGATGAGTTGAAAGAGTCCATTAAGAGGCTCACTGATCTGTTGATTGGGAATGGATACTTATATGAGCATTAGGTCTCAAGAAGAGTATCGAGCACTGAATTGAGTGAGTAATTCCAACTCAAGCTCAATAACTACGTGGCCAAACATAGGAGAGGATTTAAATTGTTAAGTCAGATGTTTCCTCTTGATAGGCCCCTGAAAAAATGGAGGACTTGAATGATTGGATCCATTATGGGTCAATTATTCTTTACTCAGGCAAGTACTGAATGGTTGTGGCAACATCAATGGATTTTTGTATGATCACTGGCTTATAAGTAATTGTTCTCGGTAAGAGAAACTCCTAGATCAGTTCTATACTGATTGTACTCTAAATTGATTGGATTGCATTCAGATTGGTTTGGATTTGTACTAATTGGTCATTTTCTACTCTTTATTCTTGTTTTAGATAGACATTTGACATTTGGATTGAGTATTTCTGCGTTGGTTATTGTTCTACCTATATCTGTTTTATTTACCCATTTTACATACTCATACATTCCATATATTGACACTAATTTGGGCATGCATCGTTAATGATATAGATACAAGTATTAGAAATCATCAACAGGAGCATCATTAAGGATCTGTTATAGTCAGATGATTTGGTGAGTCCTCTCCTACTTTGAAAGGATACTTGATATACTTTTATCTAGCTTAAGTTAGCACTTTATTTTCTTTGATTAAGCTAGTCATGACCTATCATAGTACTATCTAGACAATTTAGATAGAGGCTTCATAGACTAAGTTTGGAATGGATGATTTGGATGTTATCTGACTAGTTTCTTTTGCACTAGTTATCACGACCCAGACCTAGAGTCTAAGAGTGACATAGAGAATGGGAACCCAAGAATCCCCAAACAAGCCTCATAGTATCCATTCACACATCATCGGTTCAAAATCGTATATGAAATATTAAACACATAGTTCCAAGTGATGAAAAAGTAGGACTCACACTATAGGGATGTCATAGGGATAGGGATTAACATGGATTCACATAACACATAACATATAAAGACTAAGGGGCAGGTAAGTATAACTCATTCCATGGGGGGCAATACATGACTTAAGATCTTTCACATCATAATATAAAAGCATATCATATTACTCATAATCATTCTATAAAATGATATCCAATAGATAGCCACAACCATAATCATAATCTCCAAATACAACACTTAGCATTAAAACATAAAGAAGTCTACAAGGTGTCTAATAATGCCTCTAGTCAAAAGATAGGATGGGGCCAAGACATGTCCCGGGCTCACCCTTACAGTAAATAACATAACTAAGCATCATAAGTAGAGGAAGGGTGATTTGTCCTTGGAAGATAGGACTCACCACAACAAGTGTCTCAAAATCCAATCTAGTCTCCATACGGTGGATGAAGGTAGTCCTCGGTCCTTACATGATTTGATCATGTAGGCAAAAGTATGTGTTAGTACATTTAAATGTACTAAGTATATGGGCATGCAATGCATATGACTTACCAAACCTACATTTAATGTTAGATGACAAGGGCACATAATATAGAAAGAGATGTATATATCAAGAGAGGTAGTATAACAATATGCCATGAAAGTCATGATGCATGAAATATGATAACACTCATATTAAAGAGGGGATGTGACCATGAACTTCATCTCAAACTTATGCGAGATATTACATAAATTCTTTCGATGTAGACTTCCCATTGGTAAGAGAAGATTAATTGCCAAGAGTAATCTATACCACACCTTACGACCCTATCATTTCGATGTGATGCACACCTTCCTTGCCACCCAGTTATTTCAGAAGGATTTGCAATAGCATATAATATCATATCAATGTGTAACCATTCCCTACGAGCCAGACATTTCGGTAATGGCTACCATATACCTATGTTGGCACATAGTTTAGGGAAAGAGAAAGGACGCTTGGGGATAGCCCCGACGCCCCTAATCCATTTGGTGCTAATTCAACATCCCATAAGAATATCTGTACATATACATGCTTTCAAAAAATACACAAGTCATTTCAATTTCAATGCACACTTGGGCATAAAAGCCAAATATTCTTCATAATCATTCATACTTGGGCTAAAAGGCCAAATCACAATTCAATCCACACTTTTCATGCTTAGGAATAACGCATTCACTTAACAATATGGTGCAGGCACCTAATATTCTCAAAGAGCTAATAACGATAGACATTTATGTGATCACATTCTTGTCATAACCATATATATGACTTTAACTCACTGAAATCATTTTCATAAAAACATATGTGAGCTTAACCCACCGATAATTCCATAAAATCTAATGCTTATGAATGCATATGCCATGAGTGATATGTAAATTGCAATGGGCAATCTAGGTTCAATCTTAAATCATTAATACAATATGAAATTCAAATACATCCATATTCAAATCACAATTTAGATTACCCATACTCAAATTAAACTTTAAAGGGACAATGCATATTCAAATCTTCATAATAATCATGTATTTTAACATATTAGGGCTTAAATCAATTTAAAATCAACAATAAAGCATAGTTGATACTTCAATTGAATTTAATAACAATAATCTTCAAAACCCATATTTAAAGTAAGCAAAAACTCCATAAATCAAGTCTAAAAGAGTTTGGGTCTTCTTGGTTGAAAGGGACCAAGAATCATTGCCACATACCTAAGTTCACCATGAAGAAGTAAGAAGGATTTGATGAAGGTTGAAGTCCTTCCTTGAATCCCAAGCTAATTCTCCACCAGTCTTTGAGAAGAGTTCTTAAGAGTGAGTTGAAATAATTCTAAGTATAAGAGTGAATTTGAACGAGGGAAATAGAGTTTAGGTCATTTGAATATCTTTACATAGCATAGAAAGTCACAAAAGACCCTTAGGAGAAATCACAATTACAAAAATACCATTTATGAAACAAGTAGAAAAAAGTTACCAAGGGTCCGTATGGAGGGGTATACGGTCCGTATGCCCTTCTGTGATCCGATAGGAATGGATGATTTGGATGTTATCTGACTAGTTTCTTTTGCACTAGTTATCACCGATACTTAGAAAAATTTCCACTGACAAAGGCCCAAGATGATAATTCCATACTTAGAAGAAAATTGACATTGGCACCTATACAGATGGTTTCATGGTCCGTGAGAGGTCACATGAACCGTGTGGCCTCTCGTGAAGCTTTACTTAGAAAAATGTTTGTCAATGAAGCACTGAGACGGTGATCCAAGACTTAGAAAATTTCACTCCAACGCCCATAGGAAAGGCCTCATGGACTGTGAAAGGTTATACGGTCCATGAGAGGGTCCATATGTGACATGACATAGCCAAATTGTGGATTTTCAAGGCCAAGGCCCTCCACACAAGGCCAAGGGCCACTTCAAGCACCTCTATACGGTCCGTATACCTTCACACGGACCGTGGAGGCTTCCCTGAAGTGTCACCTTAGTCCCAAACTTTCTGGAACCAAATGTCTATGCTCCATTAAGGTCATACAAAGTCCGAGTCCTTACTTCATCTCCCCTTTGGGAACAGTCGTCCTTAAATGTGCTAGAACAAGGCTTGACTTAGAACATGAAACATCAAAACGTAAGATACAATGTATATTTCATCACTTGAAAATCATAAAGTCATTAAAACTCATATCAAAACATATTCAAATCATTCAAAACATCTTAAAAATCATTTTTGTACACATGTATGCATGTCAAATCATAATACTAGAGTGAAAGAATCATGATCACTTGGAATAGAAAGAACCTAATACCTTATACTTGAGTAGATTGGAAAAGATGGGGATATCATTTCATTATGTTTAATTCTGCCTCCCATGTAGCACTCTTAACATGTTTATTTCTCCAAAACACCTTAACCAAAGCCACATCCTTGTTACAAAGCCGCTTTACTTGCCTATCAAAAATCTCAACCAGAACTTCCTTATAAGACAATTTCTCGTCAACCTCAGCACCTTCCAAAGGCACAATGGTACTAGGATTACCAACCAAATTTTATTAATATAGACCCATGGAAACCCAGGTGAATAGAACTCAAACCCAAAGGAAAATCCAACTTATAAGCCACGTTCCCAATCCTCTTAACAATCTCATAAGGACCTACATACTAGGGACTTAGCTTGATTTCTTTCCAAAACATATTACACCCTTCATAGGTGAGACTTTCACATATACCTAATCACCAACATGAAACTCAAGATCCCTCTTTCTAACATCTAATATGACTTTTGGTCACTTTGGGCCATCTTCAACCTCTCCCTAATCAACTTTACCTTCTCCATAGCCTCCAACACCAAATTCGGGCCAATCAAAGCCACCTCTCCAAACTCAAACCACCCCACCGGAGATCTATATATCCTATCATACAAAGCCTCAAACGATGCCATACCAATGCTAGTATGAAATCTATTATTATAAGCAAACTCAATGAGTGGTAGGTGATCATCCCAGTTACACTTAAATTATTCTAATACACATGCTCTCAATATGTCCTCCAAAGTTTGAATTGTCCTCTGGGCTTGTCTGTTAGTTTGAGGATGAAAGGCGGTCCTCAACTTTACCATAGTACCAAGTCCTCTTTGAAATGACCTCCACAAGTGTGAAGTAAATTGGGTGCCACGATTCGATATGATAGACCTAGGCACATGATAAAACCTAACCAACTCTTGAATACACAACCTTGCATAATCTTTGGCACTAAAGGTAGTCTTGACCAATAGGAAATGAGCTGACTTAGTCATGCGATCTATAATAACCCAAATTGAGTCAAATTGCCTTCGGGTCTGAGTCAAACCAACCACAAAATTCATGTTCACATCTTTCCACTTCCAAGTAGGAATTTCAATATCTTGAGTCAAACCACCGAGCCTTTGGTGCTCCACCTTCACTTGTTGACAATAATGGCATTCAGATAAAAACTTGGCTATATCTTTCGTCATACCATGCGACCAATACACTTCCCTCAAATCCTAATACATCTTAGTAGATCCAGGTGAATAGAATAATGAGAGTTATGGGACTCACTCATGATTAGCTTCCTAAGATCATCAACATCTGAAACACACAACCTATCTTGATACCGAAGCACACCATCTCCCCCTTAGGAGAAGACCTCTATCTCCTTTTTGGCAACCAATTTCTTTAACTCATCTAATGACAGGTCCAAATTTGCTCCTTAACATCAATAACCTTAGAAGATTGACCCCATTCTGAACATAAATACCACCATCGTTAGAGCCGTCTAACATAAATACCCAACCTACCCAAACGATGAACATCCTTTGGCAACTCCTCCTTATCCTCATTAATATGAGCCACACTTTTCATAGATAGCCTACTAAGAGCGTCGACTACAACATTTGCCATGTTGGGATGATATTACACACTCATGTCATAGTTTTTAAGGAGTTCCAACTATCTTTTTTGCCTCAATTTAAGATCCCTTTGAGTGAACACATATTGCAAACTCTTGTGATTGGTAAAAATATCAAAATGAACTCCATATAAGTAATGTCTCCAAATCTTTAAAGCAAATACCACCACCACTACTCAAGATCATGAGTCGGTTAATTACACTTATGTGCCTTCAATGTCCTTGAGACATAAGCTATGACCTTCCCATGTTGCATAAGTACACAACTCAACCCAATCCGAGAAGCATCACAATACACCACAAATCTATCTAAGCCATCTGGTAGAGTCAAAACAAGAGCTGATGTAAGTCGATCTTTCAAATTCTCAAAACTCCTCACATTCATCTAACCATATAAACTTGGCTTTCATTTGAGTCAACTTAGTTAATGGAGATACAATAGATGAGAACCCTTCAAAAAACCTCCTACAATAACCAGCTAACCCAAGAAAACTTCGAATATCCAAAGGAGTCAATAGTCTAGGCCAATTCTTCATGGCCTCAGTCTTCTTCGGGTCAACCTTAATATTATCACTGAACACCACATGGCCAAGAAAAGCTACTTTACCCAACTAAAACTCACATTTTCTAAACTTAGCATACAATTTCTTCTCCCTTAAAGTCAAATGATCCATATGCTCCCACTCACTCTAGGAATAAATAAGGATATCATCTATGAAGATAACCGCAAAACTACCGAGGAATGGCTTGAACACCCGATTCATAAGACTCATAAACACTATCGGACTATTAGTCAACCCAAACGACATCAATACAAATTTGAAATACCCACAACTAGTCTAAAAATAGGAACGTCACACTTCCAAACCTTTAATTGATGATAATCGGAGCGGAGGTCAATCTTTGAGAAATGGATGGCCCCTTGGAGTTGATCAAAGAGGTCATTGACCTTGGCAATAAATACTTATTCTGGATGGTTACCTTATTCAATTGCCTATAATAAATGTATATTCGAAGAGACCCATCTTTCTTTCTTACAAATAATACCAGAGCACCCCATGAATATATTTGGCCTAATAAAGCCTTTTTCCAACAAATCCTTTAGTTGATCTTTCAAATCCTTCAACTCAGCTGGTGCCATACGGTAAAAAGGAATATAGATAGGTTGAGTATCCATGAGAAGATCTATGCTAAAGTTTATTTCCCTTTTGGGAGAAATATCGGGCAATTCTTTGGGAAACACATCCGAAAACTCATTCACCATCAGAACCAACTCAAGAGTAGGTAACTCAGATTCCATATTCTTGACCATTATAATATGATAGATACACCACTTCGAGATCATCTTTCGAGCCTTAAGGTAGGAAATAAACTGACCTTTAATAGTGGAGTCACTACCCTACCACTCAAGATTGGGCTAATCCAAAAATTGGAACTTGACTTTCCAGATTCTACAATCTATAGAGGCATATGAAGCATGCAACCAATCCATCCCGAGAATAACATCAAAATCAAACATCTCAAGTTCCACAAGATCACATGGGAAAATGATAAATTCTATAAGCAACAATAGATTCACCCACGTGAGTATAGACTGAAAAAGGCTCCCTCAAGATTTTGAGACTCAAACTAAACTTAATAGCTAAAAGAGGGGTCAAAAAAGATAAATTTGCACTCAGTTCAAGCAAAGTATAAGCATCAAAATCAAAGACTTTTAATATACCAGTGACAACATCCAAGGTCTCCTCAAATTCCTGACGAGCATGCAAATCATAGAACCTATTGTTTCTTAGGGCATCTTCTTCTGGAGCTCTTTGCTAACCCTAACCACCTTGAGCCACCTGACCTTGGCCATTCTGAGCAACCTTGGGACAATCATCAACCTTATGGTTCTTATCACCAAACCCAAAGCAATCATCAACCTTTCTATCAACTATTGAGTGTACCACACTTGATCCACATATTTCAACTGATAGGCAACCAACTCAGATTTCTTGTCAGAAGTTACCCATATAATAGTCAACACCTCAATGAGCACATCAATAAAATTTTGAGAATCCTCATCAACCTTTGACCCATAGAACTTCGGAGGATTCATCCGAGTGAAGTCTCTCACTCTAGAAGACAGAGTGGGATCGAGAAAAAGATTAGCCTACCTAGTTTAAGAAATCACTACTTGTGCAAGCATACCAAAAGTTGAATGAAATTCACCATTAGAGGTAAGATCTTATATAGGCCCTCAAGGAACTTAGTCCTCATTAGCTGGGTCGATCTTGGTAAGGGAGCTCTTTGTGGAGGCATCTTATGTAATGTAGCAAGGATATCATCAGGATAAGAAAACCATAATATATGGTCCAAAGCATGACATAAGACATGAAGAAGTGAGATAATTCCCAGAACAACATTATAGCCTCCCACTCATAGGCATAGTGCATTTCACACCCATGAATAGGACTCTATACAACGCGACATGTTGGACTCCGAGGATCATTGACAAATAAGTGCTCTAATACTAAGCTTGTCATGACCCTGAACTAGTGTCTAGGAGTGATATGGCAAATGGAAAGCCGAGAGTCTCCAAACAAGCCTCATAGTATCCATTCACATATCATCAATTCGGAAGCATAAAACACATAGTTCTAAGGGATGGAAAAGTAGGACTCACACTATAAGGATGTCATAGGGATAGTAATTAATATGGATTCACATAACACATAAAGACTAAGGGGCGGGTAAGTATGACTTACTCTTTGGGGTTAATACAGCACTTAGGATCTTTCACATCATAACATAAAAAACATATCATATTATTCATAATCATTCCATAAAATGATATCCAATAGATAGCCACATCTATAATCATAATCTCTGAATACAATTCCTAGCATTTAAACATAAAGGAGTCCACAAGGTGTCCAACAATGTCTTTAGTCAAACGATAGGATGGAGGCTAAGACATGTCCCAGGATCATAGATAAAGGATTAGTGGTTTGTCATAGGAAGATAAAACTCACCACAACAAGTGTCTTAAGATCCAATCTAGTTGTCATATGGTGAATGAAGGTAGTCCTTGATCCATACATGGTTAAATTATGTAGGTAAAAGTATGTGTTAGTACATTTGAATGTAGTAAGATGCGAGCATGCTATGCATATGACTTTCTCTGATGCCAAAGGTAGTCCTTGATCCATACATGGTTAAATTATGTAGGTAAAAGTATGTGTTAGTACATTTGAATGTAGTAAGATGCGAGCATGCTATGCATATGACTTACCAAACCTACATTCAATGTTAGATGACAAGGGCACATAATATAAAAATAGATGTAGATATCAAGGAAGATAGTATAACAATATGCCATGAAAGGCATGAGGCATGAAATATGATAATGCTCATATATAGAGAGGGGAAGTGACCAAGACCATCGTCTCAAACTCATGCGAGCTATTTAATGAATTCATCCGATGTAGACCTCTAATTGGTAAAAAAAGATTACTTGCCAAGAGTAATCTACACCATACCTTATGACCTCATCATTTCGATGTGATGGATACCTTTCTTATGACTTAGTCATTTCAGAAGGATTTTCAATATCATATCAATATGTAACTATTTCTAACGACCTAATCATTTTGGTAATGGCTACTTTATATCTATACTGGCATATAGTTTAAGGAAAGGGAAAGGACCCTTGGGGATAGTCCTAATGCCCTCAATCCATTCGGTGCTAAGTTAACATACCACAAGAATACTTATACATATACATGCTTTCAAAAGAGACACAAGTCATTTCAAATCTTTTCAATACACATTTGGACTTAAAAGCCACACATTCTTTATAATCATTCATACTTGGGGTAAAAAGCCAAATCATAAGTCAATCCACACTTTTCATGCATAGAAATAGTTCATTCACTTAACAATATGGTACAAGCACATAATATGCTCAAAGAGACAATAACGATAGACATTTATGTGATCTCATTCTTGTCATAACTATATATATGAGTTAACTCACCGAAATTATTTTCATAAAAACATATGTGAGCTTAACCTACTGATAATTCCATAAAATCCAATGCTCGTGAATATATATGCAATGAGTGATATGTGAATAGCAATTGGCAATATAGCTTCAATCTTAAATCATCAATACAATATGAAATTCAAGTAAATCCATAAGTAAATTCACATTCAAATCATAATTTAGATTATCCATGCTCAAATCAAACTTTAAAGAGACGATGCATATTTAAATCTTCATAATTATCATGTATTTCAACATATTATGGCTTAAATCAATTTAAAATTAACAATAAAGCATATCCCATACTTAATTGAATTTAAAAATAATAATATTCAAAACCCATAATTAAATTAAGTAAAAATTTTATAAATCAAGTGTAAAAGAGTTTAGATCTTCTTGGTTGAAAGGGACCAAGAGTTAATCCCACATACCTAAGTTCACCGAGAAGAAGTAAGAATGAGTTGATAAAGATTAAAGTCCTTCCTTAAATCTCAAGCTAGTTCTGCACTAGTCTTTGAGAGGGGTTCTTAAGAGTTAGTTGAAATAATTCTAAGAGTGAATTTGAATGAGAGAAATAGAGTTTAGGTTATTTGAATATCTTTAGATAGCATAGAACGTCACAAAAGATCCTTCGGATAAACCATAATAACGAAAATACCATTAATGAGATGAGTAGAAAATACAGACCGTGTGCCCTTCCATGATCTGATACTTAAAAACATTTCCATTGATTAAGGTCTGAGATTGTAGTTCCTTACTTAGAAGAAAATTGACATTGGTACCCATACGGACGGCTTTACGGTCCATGAGAGGTCACACAGACCGTGTGGCCTCTCTTGAAGCTTCAATTAGAAAAACATATTGATGAAGTTCTGAGACGATGATCCAAGAATTAGAAATTTTCACTTTGATGCCCATATGGAAGTCCTCACGGATCGTGAAAGGCTATACGGTCTGTGAGAGGGTCTATTTGTGAAATTCCTTGGCTAAATTATAAATTTCAAGGCCAAGACCCTCCACACAAGGATAAGACTTCACATGGTCCGTATACCTTTACACGGACCATGGAGGCTTCCTTGAAGTGTCACCTTGGTCTAAAACTTTCTGGAACCAAATTTTCAAGCTCTATTAAGGACATACGAAGTTCGGGTCCTTACACTAGTCTTGTTGATTTGTTTGACTACATCTAAATAAGATTGTTTGCCTTGTTATTTTTCTTATGTCTGTAGTTGATATATATAAATTTATGATTGAATGAATGTGGTGAGGCCAAGTGGTTTATTTGGAGAATAGCAATAGTCTCTGATGCCAACCACATCTAAGGTACCCTCCTTGGCATGACAAACTTGGTATCACAGCATAGAGTTCAAGTGTCCTAGGGAGTCTATAAAGTCATGTCTAGTAGAGTCTTATTTAGAAGTGTGGTGTACCACACTTTATAATAAAGAGGCTATGGAACACTAGGAATAGTTACACTGTGTCATATTCTGATTCGTGTGATAAAGTTAAACCCTATGAAAGCTCTCTTCTAATTTGTGTGCTACGTGTTTGCAGAATTTTGATCATGTAACATCTCTTATATTTTTACGCCTAGGAAACTGAAGCATAGAAAATTTGTTGATAGTCAGATGTTATGAGCTACTTCACGGCCCGCACATGGATCCACGAATAGTGAGTGGTATCATGGAAAGTGCTCAGTGAAAATGAAAAATTGAAGGATTTCTAAAACTTAATTCATGAGTTAGCAGACAAACAGTAAGTTACTATTCGGCCCATAAGTAGGTGTCGTAGGTAGAGACCTTGAGGAAACCAAATTTGTCTAAGTCTAAGGTCTTCCTACGAAGGCTTCCATGGTCTGTATGTTTATCTACAAGCTGCATTGCAAGTTTGTAGATCAAAAGCTGCAATTTTAGTAGCTCAACTTTTATGTCACCTTGATGCACGAGATAAGGTACGACCAGTAAGCCATTCCACGCCCCATAGAAGGGGTTTCATGGATGCCTTCAACGGTTTTAATGAAGGGTGTTTATTATTTTTCCAATCCATCAAAGTCCCAAACTACATTGTTTTGGCTATTCTAGCTACCCTTACCAACCTAATTCGTATAAAGACATATTCCTAACTCATCCAAAATTCTCTCAAGGGCTCACAATAATTCTCTCTCTAAGTCAAGGGTTCCATTGAAGCTAAGCGTGAAAGATTGACCAAGGTTTTTCCAGATTTTCTTCCCCAATTCTAAGGATTCCACTTGAGGTATATAGGGCTTCATTCATGAATTAGTTTCATCTATGAAGCCAATCTAAAACCTCTTTTTTATTAAAATTCATGATGATTTCCTTATGGGCTATTAAGTTATGATTTCAAATGCATGAATTTTGATGATTATGATTAATTATGCATATATTTTGATGCATTTTATGATATATATGATTCTAAAACAAAAGTACATAATTTCAAAGTATGCATGATTAGGACTTAATGTTTTGATGTGAGTTCCTTTGTTAATGATTCAATTTGACTTTAATTGCATATTTTCTCTATGAATTGTACTCAATTGCATGATTTTAACTCAAATGTTTATGGGCTTACACTTAGCCCTAGTCCTTCATGATAAGGCTATGGATTTTAATATTTATGATCTTATGTTTGAGAAGCATGTTTTAAATGATGATGATGGTCTTGTGACAATGATGATGTTATGAAAGCTATGATGGTGTTATGACAAAAAGGGTGATGAATATCCTAATGTTTATGATGATGTAAAGATGTGAATGTCTACCTACACTATGATGACAACAAAGTAGATGGACGTTTCTTATGATATGATGTTCTCTTAAAGCTATGATAATTACATATGATTTATGAAAGCATAATTTTAATGAAGTATGAACTATGTTAAAAGCTATATATATGCATGATTCATGTATTCCATAGGATATGACTTAGTACCAACTTTGGTTGATTCCATAGCCCATAACTATGTGTCACCATAGGAATAATGCTTATGTCTTATGCCTTAAAGGTGTTTTATTAGATTCAATTAGCTTAATAATGGACACTCACCGTGCTACAATAAAGCCTAAAGGTGGGGTTGAATGATGGGTTCAAACTGTGTTGGGATAGAGCCTATAGGGTGAGGATCGAGTTTACCTTGGCAAAGTAAACTCCTCTTAGCTTGATATAGAGCGAACATTGGGATTCTATGTAATAGTCTGCATGGTCATATGAATATCGGTTACGGTCTTTCCAACATATGTATATTAAGGTTATGAACGAATTTATGATGCTTCTCATCATGATTTTTAAATGGCATGTTCATGTATATTGTGTCCTTGTCTATTGTTTACGATTATGTATAGTGATATTATTGTGATGTCCATTGATTTATGGCTTACCTACATACTTAGTACATTTTTAATCATGATTTTTAAATAGCATGTCATGCATATTGTGTCCTCATCTATTGTTTATGATTATGCATATTGATATTATTGTGATATCCATTTATTCATGGTATACCTACATACTTAGTACATTTTATGTTCTAACACATACTTATTTTCCTGCATGAGCTAACCATGTAGGGACAGACGATAAGGAGATTATTCTATATTTAGACGGGTGTCCAAGTTCCTAAGCTTGAATATTTATTGGTGAGCTCCCATGGGGAACAATCTCTTATGATGTTTTCTATTCTGTTTATGTTGAGACTTCATCTTCTAATTTTGATGTACATCTTGAGATGATCTTGTAGGCTATGTGCTAGGCCCTGCCAAAATCCTTATGTAGAGGCATGAATTGGACAAATGGACATGTGTATTTTCATATTCTTGATTATGTATTTTTTTTTTGCTTGCTATTTTCTCTGATATATGCTTATTTTACATTATGAATGCTTATGATATGAACGCGAGGCTTGGATGGGGTGCCTTTGGGTGTCTCATTCGCCATGTCACGATCAGGCCCTAGGTTTGGGTCATGACAAAAGTGGTGTCAGAGTACAAGGTTTGAACATATTCCAAGGAGTGCAACATATCACATCGAGCAGAGTCTTATTCATTGGCAGGGGTGGCTCAAGAAAGTTCGTGGCCTAAGGCCAAAAATTAATTTGAGGCCTTAAAAGAAAATTTGATATAATTATTTTAATTTTTTTAACTTTTTGTGTGATTACTCCTTTTTTAATTGATAATATGATCAATAATGAGATACATCTGTAAAATAGAAATATTTTAAAATAACATTTTTTAATGAAAATAGGATAATTTTATATTTAAAGAAGTTGAAAATCTCATATCACATATATTATTTTGCCACTTTAATGTAATTGTTTTAATACTTAAAATGTGAAAAAAATCTAAAGAACAGTCAGATTTTAACTCTTTGTATTATTAACAAATCAAAAAAGAAAATTTAGAGTTAGTTACAGATAAGTATTAGATCTAAAAATAAAATATATTTACATCAACCTTTTCAATTTATAGTTTAAATGGTCACATCAATCAATGTCAAGAAAATAATTTCTCCTTTTTAAGTAAGAAACTGTACATACATTACTTTTTTCACTCTAAAATGCTCAATACTATTTAAATAAAAAAAATAGTTATCTACTACACCAACTACACTATTATCTAAAATTGGGCCCCAAAAGTCTTTGGGCCTAAAGCAGTCACTTGACTTGCTTTACCCATGGGCTAGCCCTGTTCATTGGTGTGAAGTGCGCCACATCCATGAATAGGAGGCTATGAAATATTTTTAAGAAAACTTCGCTTCTTTTGAACCCTATGTCATACCTCTGAAGCTTCCATATCCCAACACTTATCCAGTGGTGTTTTCAAAATGGTTCTGTGATGTGCTCCACTACCGAGGGAAAATAATGCTAAGGAGGACCAAGCTCCTCAAGATTCCTACTCCCTCAAGCATATCAAGTGTCTAATCATAAGTTTAGAGTTGCGATCACTATGTTGGCTCAAGTTGTTACCCCACCAAAGAATCATATTCTGTCCTCCAGGATATGAGATTTTACTAGAATAAATCCCCCGAAGTTTCATAGTTCAAATGTGGATGAGGATTTGCAAGAGTTCATTGATGAGGTATATAAGGTGGTGAAAATTATGGGTGTATCTTCTGAAGAGAAGGTCGAATTAGCATCGTATCAACTTAAAGAAGTGACTCAAGTTTAGTTCACTTAATGGAAATCTAAGAGAGTTAAAGAAGGTGATATTGACTGGGAGATGTTTAAGGATACTTTTCTTGATCATTTCTTCCCTCTTCAGCTAAGGGACGCTAAGGTGATGGAGTTCTTGAACCTAAAGCAAAGATGTATGAATGTGAGGGAGTATGCCCTCAAGTTCACCAAGTTGTGCAAATTTATTCCTTCTTTGGTGGCTGACTCTAGGGCCCGCATGAATAAGTTCACTTTGGGTGTGTCCGACTTGGTAAAGATAGAATGCAAGGCTGTCGTACTTATCAAAGAAATGGATATCTTTGGACTTGTGACATATGCCGAACAAGTGAAGAGTGAGAAAGTTGAAAAATATGAGATCAAGAGAGTCCAAGAGGGCCCATTATGATGGTGGGTTCTCCCATGATAAGTCCAGTGGTGGCCAATTCCAACAAGGCCAAGGGTCTTCAAAGGGTGCTCCTTAAAGGATTGACAAAGGGAAGGGGACCAATCCTAAGGCTCAAGTTGATATTGTGAAAGGTGGTTCTATTCCTCCTAGGTGTCTAAAGTGCGAGAGGAACTATGTTGGTGAAAGTTTAAGAGGTTTCAATGTATGCTTTGGTTGTGGAAAGATGGGACACAAAATCTCTAAGTGTCCTAGTGTGTCTAATAAGGGTAAGAAAGGGAGTCCCCAAGGTCAAATAACTCAAAGAGAGAAAGTACAACAAGATGTCCAAGCTCAAGTGGTGGTCTACGTGGTAATCGATTATATGTCACTAAACAAGAAGTTAATGAGGTTTCCAATATGGTTACCGGTATGTTGAAAGTCTTTGGTCATGATGTATATGTTTTAATTGACCCCGGCACCAATATGTCTTTTATTACTCCTTATATTGCCATAAAATTTGATGTGTCTCCGTAAGTCTTATTATAACCCTATTCGGTCTATACTCCTATTGGTGAGTCAATAATAGCGAAAGTCTATTATCTCATGTCGATTTTACATAAAGTCTTTCTATATAATCTAGTTGAGCTTTATATGACTGATTTTGATGTCAATCTTGGTATGGATTGGTATCATGATTCCTATGCTTCTATTGATTGTAGGACCCATAAGGTCACATTTCAAGTTCCTAATGAGCCTATCCTAGAATGGAAGAGAACCAATTTGGTGTTTAAAGGGAAATTTATCTTCTATGTGAAAGCTATAAAAATGATCTCTAAAGGTTGTATATATTATGTTGTTCGAGTTATGGATGTTGAGTCTTATGTTCCTACTCTTGATTTGGTCCCGATCGTAAATGAGTTCCCCGAAGTCTTTTCTGATGACCTATCTAGTATTCCTCTAGTAAGGGAAATTGATTTTGTTATTGATCTCTTCCCCAACACCCAACTTATTTCTATCCCTCCATATTGAATGGCCATGACAGAATTGAAAGAATTCAAAGAACAATTGAAGAATTTGCTTGATAAAGGATTCATAAGACCTAGTGTGTCACCATGGAGGTGCTTCTGTATTGTTTCTAAGAAAGAAATATGGTTCACTTTGGATGTGTGTGGATTATCAAAAATTGAATAAAGTAACCATAAAAAACAAGTATCCACTTTCCAAGATCAATGATCTATTTGATCAATTGCAAGGTGCAAGTTGCTTTTCTA
>DF357578.1:61317-93356 GCA_000787875.1 Solanum virginianum
ATCGATCTCCAATCTGGATATCACCAATTGAGAGTGAAAGAAGATGACATTCCAAAGATGGCATTTAGAACTCCTATGGTCATTTTGAATTTTTAGCTATGTCTTTTGGTGAGTAGGATCTTCAAACAATACTTGGATATATTTGTAGTGGTGTTCATAAATGATATATTGGTTTACTCATGAGATGTGAAAGAGCATAAAGATCATTTAAGGATTCTATTGTAAACATTGAGAGATAGACAACTCTTTTCTAAGTTTAGCAAATGTGAATTTTGGCTAAGAGATGTGGCTTTTCTTGATCACATTATTTCGGATGATGGTATGAGGGTTGATCCAAAGAAAATAGAAGCTGTGAAGAATTGGCCTATACCATTGTCTCTATCCAATATTAGAAGCTTCTTGGATTTGGCTGGTTATTATAGGAGGTTTGTTGAGGGATTTTCCTCCCATTGCTTCTCATCTGATGAAACTAACACAAAAGAAGGCAAAGTTCCAATGGTTTGATGAATGTGAAAGGATTTTTCAAATGTTGAAGGGTCATCTTACTTTGGCTCCTGTTTTGACCTTTCTTGAAGGACCAGATAGTTTTGTTGTGTATGTGATGCTTCACATATAAGCTTGGGTTGTGTGTTGATGCAACATATGAAACTCATCGCCCATGCCTCAAGGCAATTGAAAGTGCATGAAATTAACTATCCATCACATGCTCTTGAGTTGTTGGCAGTTGTGTTTGCATTGAAGAGTTAGTGACACTATCTCTATGGGGTACATGTTGATTTGTCCACCAACCACAAGAGTTTGCAATATGTGTTTAGCCAAAGAAATTTGAATCTAAGACAAAGGAGATAGTTGGAGCTTTTGAAGGATTATGACATGAGTATGATGTATCACCCTAACAAAGTTAATGTTGTAGTCGATGCATTGAGTAGAGTATCTATGGGCATCATGGCACATGTTAAAAGTGGAAATAAAGAAATGGTTAAGGAATTTCACCATTTGGCCTGTTTGGATGTGAGGTTGAATAACCTAAGTGATGATGGTATGCTAGTATGTAATAAGGCATAATCATCTTTGATGGGAGAAATTAAAGCAAAGCAAGACATGGATCCTACTTTGGTAGAGTTGAAGAAGTCAATGGTTGATAAAATGGTAGAAGTCTTCTCACAAGGGGGAGACGGAGTATTCCGCTATCAAGGGCCACTATGTGTACCCAATGTAGATGGACTAAGGGAGATGATACTTAATGAACCTCATAGTTTCAAGTATTCTATTCATCCTAGATCCACTAAGATGTATAGGGATTTAAGAGAACTGTATTGGTGGAATAGCATGAAAAGAGATATAGCAAGGTATGTGATAGAATGCGCAAATTACAAATAAGGTAGAACATCTATGACCTAGTAGTTTGACTCAAAATATTGAGATACCAACTTGAAAAATGGGAGATAGTAAACATAGATTTCATTACAGGGTTGCCAATGGCTAGAAAGTAATTTGACTCAATATGGGTAGTCATGGATAGAATGACAAAAACAACCCACTTTTTGTCAATAAAGATTTCTTATGGTGCAGAAGATTATGCCAAAGTTTACATCCAAAGGTTGGTGAAGTTGCATAGGGTACCATTGTCTATTATATTGGATAAAGGTGCTCAATTTACTTCTAATTTTTGGAAATCATTCGAAAAGGGCCTTAACACAAAGGTGAAGCTAAATACTGCATTTCATCCTCAAATGAACAGACAAGCCAGAAGAATAATACAAACATTAGAGTATATATTGAGGGCTTACGTACTTGATTTCAAAGGAAGTTGGGATGCTCACTTACCTCTTATTGAATTTGCTTATAAAAATAGTTTTCATTTAAGTATTGGTATTGCTCTGTTTGAAGCATTGTATGATAAGCGGTGTAGATCACTGGTTGGATGGTTTGAAGTTGGAGAAATGTCCTTAATTGGGCCAAATTTGGTACTTAATACTATAGAGATGGTGAAAGTCATAATCGAAAGGTTAATGGTTGCCCAAAGTCGTCAAAAGTCATATGACGATGTGAGGAGGAGGTAACTAGAAGTTAATAAAGGTGATTGGGTATATTTAAAGGTTTTCCCAATGAAAAGAGTGATGTGTTTCTGTAAGAAAGGTAAATTGAGTCCTAGATATGTGGGACCTTATGAGATCGTGAAGAAGGTTGGGAAGGTGGCTTATGAATTGAATTTGCCTAGGGAATTTGTTATGGTTTATTTAGTTTTTCATGTTTCAATGCTAAGGAAATGCTTGGGTGACCTAAATTCTATTGTTCCATTGAAGGATATATCTATTGAGGAGGATCTGACCTATAAAGAGGTAACAGTTGATATCTTGGTCAGGTAAGTAAAGAAATTGATAAATAAAGAGGTTGCATCTGTCAAGGTGTTATGGAGAAATTCACAAGTTGAGAGTGCTACTTGGGAGGCTAAAGTGGACATGAGGAGATGATACCCTTAACTCTTTCCCTCCACTCAAGCTTAAGGTACTTAATATGATCTATCCCTTCGAAATTCTTTCAAATCCGTATCTTATGTTAAGTTGCATGCATGCAAGATCATGAAACTATTCTTAAATAATGTTTAATGTATAAGTTTGATGGTTTTATGAAAATGATAATTAAGTTGCATTTTTTGACATTTATACTATGATAAGGACTGTATTCCTATTCTATTCAAGCGTAATTTTATCTCATTCGAGGACGAATGATCCCAAGGGGGAGATAATGTAACACACCCTATGTTTTTAGGCCTAGGAAACTGAAACATAGAAAAATTGATGATAGTTAGATTTTACAAGCTACTTCACGACCCGTACATGGATCCATGAGTCATAAGTGTATCGTGGAAAGTGCCTAGTAAAAATGGACAATTGAAGGATTTCTGAAACTTGATTCACTAATTAGCATATAAGTCGCAAGTTATTATACGGCCCGTAAGTAGGTATCGTAGGTAGAGGGCTTGAGAAAACCAAATTTGTCTAAGTTTGGATCTTCCTATGAAGGGTTCTACGGAGTGTATGTGTATCTACGTACCGTACTGCAGGTTTGTAGATTAGAAGCTGCAATTCTAGTAGCTCAACTTTTGTGACACCCTAACCAATGAGACAAGGTACGACCCAATCATTCTACGGCCTGTAGAAAGGGGTTTTGTGGACGACTTTGGCAGTTTTAATAAATGGTATTTTTGAATTTTCCAATCCATCTAAGTCCTAAACTACATCATGTTGGCTACTTTAACTACCATAATTCCTATAAAGACCTATTCCTAAGTCATTCAAAGTTTTTAATTTCCAAAATTATCTTAAGGGCTCACAACAATTATCTCTGTAAGTCAAGGGTTCCATTGAAGTTAAGCTTGAAGAATTCGCCAAGGTTTTTCAAGATTTTCTTCCCCACTTGAGGTATGTAGGGCTTCATTCATAGATTAGTTTCATCCATGAAGCCCAATCCAAAATCACTTTTTTATCAAAATTCATGATGATTTCCTTATAGACTTTTAAGCTACGATTTAAAATGCATGAATTATAATTCCTATATGATGAATATGATTAAGTATGCATGAATTCTGATGAATTTTATGATGTTTATGATTTTAAAGCAAAAGTATATGATTTCAAAGTATACATGATTAGGGCTTAATATTTTGATATGGGTTCCTTTGTTAATGATTCAATTCGACTTTAATTGCATATTTTCTCTATGGATCCTACTCAATTGCATGATTTTTAACTCAAATGTTCGTAGACCCACGTTTAGTCCTAGCCCCTCATGATAAAGCTATGGATTTCAATATTTTATTATCTTAAGTATAAAAAGTATATTTTAAATGATGATGATGATAGTCTTGTGACAATGATGATGTTATGAGTTGTGATAGTGTTATGACATAGAGGGTAATGAATACCCTAATATTTATGATGATGTAAAGGTGGGAATGTCTACCCACACTATGATGACAACAAAGTAGATGGAGAATTTTTATGACATGATGTTCTCATTAAAGCTATGATGATTACTTATGAATTATGAAAGCATGATTCTAATGAAGTATAAACTATGTTAAAAGCTATATACATGCATGATCTATGTATTCCATGGGATATGACATAGCACTGAGAGGGCTTTGATAGATTCCATAGGCTCATAACCATGTGCCACTATAGGAATAATGTTTATGTCTTATGTCTTAAAGAAGTGCTATTAGATTTAATTAGCTTTATAATGGACACTCACCATGCTAAGATAGAGCCTAAAGGGTGGGTCGAATGATGGGTTCTCACTGTGCTAGGATAGAGTCGATAGGGTGAGGATCGAGTTTACCTTGGCAAAGTAGACTCCTCTTAGGTCGATGTAGAGTGAACATCGGGATTCCATGTAATAGTCTGCATGGTATTATGAATATCGATTACGGTCTCATTCCTATATATATATATATTAAGGTTATGAATGGATTTATGATGCTTCTTCATATAATTTTTAAATGGCATGTCCATGCATATTGTGTCCTCGTCTATTGTTTATGATTATGCATATTAATACTATTGTGATGTCCTTTGATTCACTACATACCTACATGCTTAGTACATTTTATATTCTAATGCATATTTCTTTGCCTACATGACCTAACCATATAGGGAATAAAGACAAAGAGATTATTCCATATTGAGGAGGGCATTTGAGTTCCTAAGCTTGATGATTTATTGGTGAGTTTCCATGCTTCAGGAACAAGCCCTTTTGATGTTTTCTATTTCATTTATGTTGAGACTTTATATTTTAATTCTAATGTATATCTTGTGGGTGAGCTAGTAGGCTATGTGTTAGACCATGCTAAGATCCTTATGTAGAGGGATGAATTAGACAAATGGACATGTGTATTTTCGTATTCTTGATTAAGTATTTTTTTGCTTGCGATTTTCTCTGATATATGCTTATTTTACCTCACGAATACTTATGATATGAACCTGGGGCTTGGATAGGGTGCCTTTTGGTATCTTATTTGCCATGTCACAGTAGAGCCTAGCTTTGGGTCATGATAGATCATGCCTCCAGAAAGAGATGCTAGAGGAAGAGGGCATCCAGTTAGACAGAATGCTAACCAACCTGAGCCCTAGAATCAGGATAAACCTACTGGTCCAGCCGTCCCTGAACACCACAGGCTGACATCTCAAATAGTGAGCTTCACCAGGCCATCTAGACATTGGCCTAGGTTGTGATAACACTAGTTGCTAGACAAGCAGTAAGCAAACCAAATGCTCTAGACATATCTAGGGTTTAGGAGTTCTTGAGAATGAACCCGCCTGAGTTCACAAGGTTTATACACAATGAGCAACCTGAGCTATATTGATGAGCTACAGAAAGTGTTCCAGGTAATGCATATGATCGACTTTGACAAGGTTGAGTTGGCTGCCTACTAGCTCAAAGGTGTTAGCAGATTATGGGTTGACCAGTGGAAAAAGGGTAGAGGAGATGGTGCTCCAATTGTGATTTGGGCAGTGTTTGTGGAAGCTTTCATAGGGTTTTTCTTCCCGATAAAGTTGAGAGAGGCCAAGGTAAGAGAGTTCTTAAATTTGAAACAGGGCTCCATGATGATGTAAGAGTATGGTCTTATGTTCATTCAACTATCTTACTATGCTCTTAAGATGGTTGCAGACATGAGAAGCAGGATGGGCTTGTACTTGCTAGGTTGAATAAGTAATCGAAGAAAGATGGGGGAGGAGCTATGCTTGTGAGCAATAAAGACATAGGCAAGTTGATGATCTATTTGCAACAAGTTGATGAGGAAAGGCAACAAAATAGAGAGAAGAACAAAAATTAGAGGGCTAAAACATCCAAACATGAGATTGGGAAAGAGGAAACGGAAGTGGTAGCAAGTTTCAGTCCAGGCCAGAACCTTCATCTGCCAGTGCATAAGTACCCAGAAATTGGAATTAATAGAAGTCCTAAAATTTTAGAGCCCATGGATCTTAGTCATAGGCTAGTATTGCTCTATGTTCATAGGGTAAGACACCATATGGCAAGTATGGTAAACTAGACTTGGGGAAATGTCATAACGGAGTAGATATGTGTTACAAGTATAGCCAAATAGGTCTGTTTCAGAGGAATTATCCAAAGTGAGCTGACAAGGCTCAATTTTATATACTAGCAGCATCAGGTAGAGGAAACTAGAAGGGTGCTACTTCTGGTAGAAGTGAGGCTACGAACCTTTTGTATGCCATAAGCAGTCGCCAAGATCAGAAAGTTGCACAAGATGTTGTGATGGGTATGCTTTCGAGTCTTTACCTTTGATTGATATGCATTACTTATCCGGGTGTTATTCTATCTTTTGTAACTCTCTATATAGCTAGCAGATTTGAGATTTGAGTGTTTATTTGAACCCTTTGTTATTCCCACTCATGTTAGTGAGTCTATCCTAGCCGAAAGGGTTTATAGAGATTATATAGTATCCATCCATCATAAGGATACCTTTGCTAATTTGATAGAGTTGGAGATGAATTATTTCAATATGATCCTTGGCATGGATTGGCTTCATGCCTGCTATGCCTCCATTGATTGTAGGTCTAAAACTATTAAATTTCAATTCTCGAATGAGCCAGTCCTAGAGTGGAAGGAAAATTCTGTTACACCTAATAGCAAGTTTATTTCCTACCTTAAGGTCCAGAAAGCTAATCTCTAAAAGTTGTATTTATCACCTCATGTGAGTTAAGACTAACGATGCTGAGCCTTCTACTTTTGTATCAGTCCCAATTGTGAATGAGTTCACTGAAGTGTTTATTGAGGATTTTCCTGGAGTCCCTCCTGATAGGAAGATTGACATTGGGATTGATGTTTTTCTTAATACTCAGCCTATCACTATTCCACCTTATAGAATGGCCTCTTCTGAGTTGAAAGAATTGAAAGAACAACTAAAAGATTTGCTAGATAAGGGCTTTATTAGGCCGAGTGTTTCTCCTTGTATGCTCCTGTCCTATTCCTATGAAGGAAAGATGGGTCTCTCAGAATGTGTATTGATTATAGGCAACTGAATAAGGTCACAATAAAGAACAAATATCCTCTCCCCGGGATAGATGACTTATTTGACCAACTTCAGGGTACCTCTTGCTTTTCAAGGATAGACCTCAGATCTGGCTACCATCAGTTGAATATGAGGGAATATGATATCCCAAAGATAGCCTTTAGGACCCATTACGGCCATTTTGAGTTCTTTCTTATATCCTTAAGGTTAACTTTTCATGGATTTAATGAACAAAATATTCAGACAGTACCTTAATATATTTGTGATCGTGTTCATTGACGGCATTCTGGGGTATTCCAGAGGTGAAGAGGAGCATGCCAACCACATCATAATTGTTTTCCAGACTCTCAAATACCATGAGTTATATGCAAATTTTCAAAGTGTAGGTTTGTCTTAAGTCTGTGTCTTTTGTAGGCCATATCTTCTCGCACGATGGTATTCTAGTGGACAATCAAAAGATTGAAGCATTTAAGAATTGACCTAAACCAGCCTCTCTGACTGATATAAGGATCTTTTGGGATTCGCAGGCTATTACCGCAAATTTGTTGAAGGAGTTTCTTCCATATCCTCACTATTGACTAGACTGACTCAAGAGAAGGTCAAATTTCAATAGTTTGATGAATGTGAGAAGAGCTTCCAAGAGCTAAAAATAAGATTGACTACTACCCCAATGTTGACGTCGCCTGAAGGGACTGACTAATTCGTAATTTATTATGATGCCTCAAAAGTTAGATTGGGGTTCGTATTGATGCAGAAGGGAAAGGTTGTCACTTATGCTTCCAGACAGCTCAAGGTCCATGAGAGGAATTATCCAACCCATGATTTTGAGTTGGTAGTAGTGGTATTTGCACTTAATATTTGGTGCCACTACTTGTATGGAGTGCATGTAGATGTGTTCACCCATCACAAGAGCCTGTATTATGTATTCAACCAGAAAGAGCTCAACCTGAGGTAGAGTAGATGGTTAAAATTGCTCAAGGATTAAGATATATGATCATTATCTACCACCATGTTGACTCTCTTAGCAGGTTGTTAATGGATAGTATAGCCTATGTTGAGGAAGGAAAGAAAAAGTTGGCAAAAGAAGTGTATAGATTGGCATAATTAGGAGTACAACTTGAGGAGAATGATAAGGGTGGGATTAATGTTTAGAATGAGCCTGCTTCATCTTTAGTGGTGGAGGTCAAAGAAAAACAAAACCAAGATCCTTTCCTACTTCAGTTAAAGGAAGTTGTCCATAAACAGAAGGTGGTGATTTTCTCCGAAGGGGGAGATGGTGTTTTAAGATACCAGAGTAGAATGTGTGTTCTAAACGTTGATATTATTTGAGACAGAATTATGGTTGAAGCCCACAGCTCTAGATATTCTATTCATCTTGGCTCTACCTAAATGTACCATGACTTGAGATATGTATATTGGTGGAGTGGAATAAAGAGAGATATTGCTGAGTTCGTTCCCAAGTGTTAGAATTGTCAACAAGTCAAAGTTGAGCATCAAAGGTCATGTGGATTGGGTCACAACTTTGAGATTCCTCAATGAAAGTGGGAGATGATCAATATAGACTTCATTACTAACTTACCGAGGTCCCAAAAATAGCATAATTTGATATGAGTGATTGTGAATAGGACGACTAAATCAGCTCACTTCTCAGCAATTAAAACCATTGACATTGCAGAAGAGTATGCCAAGTTGTACATTCACGAGATTATGAGGTTGCATAGGGTTCCCTTGTCTATTATCTCAGACCGAGGAGCTCAATTCACATCCCAATTTTTGAGATCTTTTTAGAAAGGACTGGGTTCTAAGGTGAATCTAAGCACTACCTTTCATCCCCAGAAAAATAGCCAAGCAAAACATACATTTCAGACATTAGAGGATATGTTAAGAGCCTTTGTTCTAGACTTCAAAGGAAATTGGGATGACCATTAACCATTGATTGTGTTTTCATTTAATAATAGTTATCGTGCAAGTATTCAGATGGCTCCCTATGAAGATTTGTATAGGAGGAGATGTAGATCACTAATTAGATGTTTTGAAGTTGGCAAAGCTAAGTTGATTAGTCTAGACTTGGTTCATCTAGCTATGGAAAAAGTGAAGGTTATTAGAGGAAGGTTGAAGACTACACAAAACTACTAGAAGTCCTATACGGGCGTGAGAAGAAGAGACTAAGAGTTTGAGTAGAATGATTGGGTGTACTTGATAGTGTCACTCATGAAGGGTGTCATGAGATTTGTTAAAAAAGAAAAATTAAGTCCTTGTTATATTGGTCCCTACCAGATTGTGAGGAAGAGTAGGTTATTGCTTATGAACTGGAGTTGCCTTCTGAGTTAGCTGCGATTTATTTATCTTCCATATCTAGATGTTAAAGAAATGCTTAGTAGATCCTTCATTGGTAGTTCCCATTAATAGAATTAGAGTAAAAGATAGTTTGTCCTATGAAGAGGTTCCAGTCCAAATCCTTGATCGTCAGATTCACAAATTGAGGACCAAAGAGATAGCCTTGGTCAAAATCTTGAGGAGGAATCAATTTGTTGATAAATCCACATAGGAAGACAAAGAAGCTATGAAAGCTAAATACCTGTATCTATTCATGCCTGATGATAAGAATATTGAAGGTAATGTCCTTACTCTTGATTTGAATTGATTTGTTTATCTTTGAGTTAGTTGTTGATTGTCTAGAAAGTTTGATTGGCTGATTAACTATTGAGAAGTCTTAATTATTATTCATGCCTTGAGTCCATATTTACTCTTCATTTGAGGATGAATGATCCCAAGGGGGAGATAATGTTACAGCAGATAATTATCAAAATACCCCTAGGTGAGAGAATGCTCGCATAACGCATCTTCTCAAACATTTTTGGCAAATTTGAGGCTGGAAACGCGATCAGCATGAAACATTATGTAAGAAAATAGTCTTGATTGAATTTTAGAGTAACTATATCAAAAGATAATTTTTTGAAGCAAAAATACATTTCCAGAGGAGTGAGCAACAAGTACACATCGCGGACTTGTCACGGGTTTACACTTAATGGAAATTCAATTATTCTCTATGGAATAAGAAAATCGATTGAATTTTTTTTTACAAAAATTGTACTAGGAGTATCCAAGTCCGCGATGAGGACTTGTCTCACCATAGTACAAGAATTTTAGTTTTTTCGAGAAGCATTCTAGGCTTTTTTTCAACCCCTCCTAAACTTAAGCCACGATTGTTATAGGTCATTTTAAGTGTAAAAATGGTTTTTAAACTCATTTCTAAGTCCTCTAAATATTCTAACATAGGACTATGGCTAAGAAGAGGAGAAGATGATCTAGGAATTTGAATGATTGGAGCCGAAACTTATGCAAATCAATTGTATGACTTCATCCCAGGTATGTAAGGCTAAACTAAAACATGAAATTATTTTTCCATGTGCCTCTTTGATAGTGATAGAAAGCTTGTGAAAGTATTGAGTCACCATGCATGTTTCTTGGAATGGTTTCTTGTAAATTATAAACATTCTATGTATTTTCATACGTTGATGAGCATCATAAACTTGGTTGACTAAATAAATACTTTTACATCAAATGTTCCACAAACGCTATATGTTACTTCATGAAAGATTGCATGAATGAACATAGGGATTGAGTTTAGAGCCTTGATTGGAGAATGTTAACTGTGATTATGATATGAACATGATGATAGGTTGATAGAACTTGATGGTCCTCTGAGTCTTCATAATTTGAACTCTCAAAATTGGTCTAAATTGAAAGTCATCCTACATGATTTTCCAATTTATGCTTGAAAGGTTGATGGGATTGATTGGTTCAATTATTGGAAGATTGGGTTGATAGTATGGATGAGTTGAAAAGAGTCCATTCAGAGACTCATTGATTTGTTGATTGGGAATGAATTATTTTATGAGCATTGAGTCTTAGGAGGAGTATCAAGCACTAAATTGAGCAAGAGTAAGTCAAACTCGAGCTCAATAACTATGTCGCCAAACGTAGAAGAGGATTGAAATCATTAAGTCAGACATTTTCTCTTGATAGGTCCCTGAAAGAATAAAGGACTTGATTGATTGGATATATTATAGGTTAATTCATTCTTTACGCTGGAAGGTATTGAATGATTGTGGCAACATCAATAAAATTTTTGTACGATCATTGGCTCATAAAGATTGTCATCGGATAAGAGAAACTCCCAGATAGGTTCTATACTAATAGTACTCTGAATTGATTGGATTGGATTGGATTCGGACTAGTTTAGATTTGTACTAATTGGCCATTGTCTACTCTTTATTCTTGCTTTAGATAGACATTTGACATTTGGATTGAGTATTTCTGCGTTGATTATTGTTCTATCTATAACTATTTCATTCAGCCATTGTACATACTCGTACATTCTATGTACTGACATTCACTTAGGCCTACATCATTAATGATGCAGATATAGATATTAGAGATCATTGATAGATACACCATTGAGGATCTATTGCAGTCAGCTGATTTGGTGAGTCTTTCCACTCTTTTGGAAGATACTCATTTATACTTTTATCTAGCTTGAGTTAGCCTTTATTTTCTTTGATTGAGGTAGCCATGGCCTGTCATGGTACCATCTAGACAGTTTAGATGGAGGCTTCATAGAATAGATTTGGAATTGATGATTTGGATGTTGTCTGATTAGTTTCTTTCACACTAGTCTTGTTGTCTTCTTTCACACTAGTCTTGTTCATTTGGGGACTAGCAATAGTCTCTGAGTGTCGGTCACATCTATTGTACCCTCTCGGAGCTTGACACCATAAACTTGTTATTGGCACCATGCAGATAGATAGATAGAGGCATACAATAGATTTTTGAGTTGTAATTGGATATTATAGTTTCTTTCATACTAGTCTTATTAAGTTAATTCGATAGATTAGTTGGCCTTTGACCTTTAAATGTTGATTTGGTTAATTATTCCTATTGAGTCATTCTTTGATTATTGATGTTTGTCACTGTTAGATTGTGATTGAATGAATGTGATGAGATCAAGTGCTTCGCTTGGGGACTAGCAATAATCTTTGAGTGTCAGTCACGCCAATGGTGCCCTCCTAGAGCATGACAATAATCTGATACTTACAAGTTCAATAAATAAAATTCAAAAACTTTAATTGAAATTTAAAAATCAAGCATCACAAACAATGTGTAATAAATTGTCAAAAATCATGAATAATATTTAAAATATGTAATAATCTCTTCATTCCTAGTTTACACAGAAAAATGAAGCATAAAAATTAGAATAAATTTAAAGACCTATTTAAAGATATTAGAAACCAAATTAAAATCGAACTGAAAAGATTGAATTTGGCACCATCCAAGGATGAATCTGTGGGTTCCTAGTCTTTTTCACATACCATGGTTAACTATCATGGATTATAAATGTGCAGTCTCAAAACACTTTTCATGGATCAATTCTACGATCTATCGAACCTTCTATGACTCATGAATTTTTTTCATGAAAGTCACGATTACTTATGTATTGTCTCTAAATCTTAACCATGATCACCGATCTACATCTCATACTATATTTCGTAGCCTATCTTGTCGGCTCATAGAAATCAAGCTGCTTCTTTATAGTCTCTAAACTTTTTTTATGATCAAAGTTTTATGATTCATAGATAATTTATGACTTGTACAAAAAATTTGAAGTCAAACTTTCTTTTTTACCCTCTAAATCTCATCTATGAATGTCATTTACGGCTCGTGGACTATTCCACAAATCAAAGACAATGACAATAACAACATATCTAATGAATTTCACAAAGTTGGGTCTGAGAAGGGTAAAGTTTATGTAGATCTTACCACTATCTCATGGAGATAGAGAGGTTATTTTCAAAAGACCCTGAGCTTATAATACATTCACCCCAATTAATATGAAAAATAACAGATATAGAATAGTAGCTAAATATCGAGTAATGTTAATTATACAAAAAAATTAAATAATTGAAAAGAAATAACAACACAACAATAAAAGTGTGGGTAGTCCCATGACAAACCTAAAATCAACCCAAGGCAAGACATCATTTTACCCCTACTAACTTTCTACCCTAATATGCGACCTCTACTTCTTTCCATCTAAGGTCATGTCCTCGATAATAGAAAGTTGTGTTATATCCTGTCTAATCTCCTCTCCCAAATACCTTTTTGGTCTACCCCTACTCCTCCACATATTCCCTGAATTTAATCTCTCACACCTCCTAACTGGGATGTCAACACACCTTCTCTACACATGTCTAAACTATTTTTGTCTCATTTCTCTCATCTTGTCTACCACAAAGGTCACTCCACCTTCTCTAAAATAACTTCATTCATAATCTTGTCACCCTAACCATGGTCTTACATCTATCTCAACATTCTCATCTACGCAATATTTATTTTCTAAACATGTGAGCTTTTGATTGGCCAGCACTCCTTATGTAACAAAGACGGTCTAACCATAATTCTATATGACTTACCTTTTAAGTTTAGGTAGTACCTTCTAATCACACAACACTCTAGAGGCAAATCTCCATTTTATCCATATTACCCTTATGCGATGTGTGACATCATCATCGATGTCACTACTACTCTGAATGATAGACCCAAGATATTTAAATCTTTCTCCCATAGAAATAGGTGAGTGGCGACCCTCATTCCATATCTGCATTAGCCACATAATAGTGAATTTTCACCACAAATGTTCTATTTTGGTCGTACTCAATTTGAACCCTTTGGACTTCAGAGTTTGTATCCAAACCTCCAACATATCATTAACTCTATCTATCTCGTGTCTCATTAATTAGTACTGTATTATCTATAAATCGAATGCACTATGGAAACCCCTCTTTAATATACTGTGCCATCTCATCCAGCACTGAGGCAAAAGAAAAAGACTCGACACAAATCCTTGATATATTTCCATCTTAATAGAAAAATGTTTTGAGTCTTTTCCCACCTTATAACTCGAGTTTTAGATCCATCATTCATAGTCTTTATCACTCTAATATATATAATCAAGACACCTTTATACTCCAAATATCTCCCAAGGACATTCTCAGCACTTTGTCATATTCTTTCTCAAGATCAATGAACAACATATGAAGGTTTCTCTTTCTTTCTCTATATTTCTCCATCAATTTCCACATGAGATAAATTCCTTCAGTATTCTATCGCCCTAACATGAATTTGAACTGATTCTATGAAATGGACACTTCTCTCCTTACCCTCATCTCTACCTCTCTCTCTCTCTCTCTCTCTCTCTTTCTAACCTTCATAATATAGTTTAACAATTTGATACCTTTGTTATTAGTACAATTTTGGATATTACCCATGTTCCTATATACTGAAATTATTGTATTCCACCTCTATTTAGGGGTGAATTTACGTGGGAGGGAAGGGGAACCCCCTCGGTCAAAAATTATATTGTATATATAAGATTAAATCTGAATATTATGAGTGTATAATAGTTAAATGAACCCCCTCAGTATACTTGGAAAATGTAGCTCAATGGTTCAGGGGTTCAATTTCTTGTTGAGGTCATGGGTTAAGGCATATTTTGTTGCTTTTCCAAAGTTATTTTCTCTCTCTCCTTTTTACATTTTTAATGAGCAATGTCTTTGTTTGCCCTTTTTCACTTTCTTTTTTATTTTTAATGAGCATGAACTTTGTCCTTTTCCATCCCCTATTTAATGAGCAATTGGATGTACAATTTTAAATTTTAGTTTTGTGGTATTTTATATTTTAATAAATTCATTTGTATGTTTTTATTATTTAATTTATCTTTTTCAATTTATGTGGCATCATTCAGATTTTAAAATAAATAATTTTATTTTGATCGACATTCACCCCAATTAATATGAAAAATAACAGATATAGAATAGTAGCTAAATATCGAGTAATGTTAATTATACAAAAAAATTAAATAATTGATTAAAATAAATAATTTTATTTTGATCGTAAATTTGAGCATGACATTTTTATACTTTTTTGAATAAAATTTATTGATTTGAAACTATGTAAAAAGTACTATAAGCAACAACAATTGATAATTTAAAATTATTTTAATATATGTATATATAATTACGATTAACAAAAAAAACATTATTCACTTCTTTAAATTTGAAAAGTGACACCAAATTAGGACGGAGGAAATACTTAATAGGTAGCTCTTTTCTATTTTTCTCAAGTATAAATTTTGAGTCTAGAATATTATGTACAAATTTTCATAGAGTTGAAATAAAAAATATTTCAATTTGCTCTTTTCAATGCTCTCAGTACTAGTTGAAATCCCTAACTAAATTTCTAAATTTTCAATGTTAACATGCCTCTAAGCTAAGCTAAATAAAGAATATTACAATATGCATATTTCTCTTTATACGTGTTAAGAACCGTATGTCCTTAATTGGATCAATTTTAAAAAGCTTGGGACTAAAAGTTAAATATTTAAAACTTGGGTTCTTGAAGGAATTTAGTAATGCCACTTTAATTGTGTTGGAAGCTAATTGATGCAAGTGTGTGGGGTGACCTTGTGCCTTGACCAAGATTGTGCACATATATATTTATATAATGACTCTTGCTTTTATATAAGAGACAACATCTTTATCTTTACAACATTTCTCTACTTAGCTAAAGAAGAACAAGTGAAGAACACCTTAGAGAGAGAAGCTCTCGGCTTGCACAAGGAAAACTTTGAAATTCTTTCTTCTTCACTCTAAAATTATTTGGATGCTACCAACCTACTATATTGAGGCCCCTAAGTAGTGTGGAAGTGTTTTTAGAGCAAGAAATCATCAAATTTCTCATCTTTGGAATCCTAACCCATTTGAGGAGTTGAGTAGATCCTTTCTTCAGATCTCTTCTTAGCAAGTTGTTTTAGACTTTTAGTTTATTTTTTTCTATAAAATCTGATCTTTAGTTTATTTTTTTTTCTTTATTAAAAATATGAAAGAGTTTACAAGGGTTATAATCTCATCAATGAGACTAATTATGATAAACTATTGTATTCTGGGTACCTCTGGTTACGCTAAAATAGATTAACTTCATTAGACATTACAGTTCAAAAATCTATATGAGGCCCTTTGCTCAACTTCCTTAAGTTCTTATTTTTTTTATAAGTTTAAAACTTGAAGGAAATCTCTAACAGCTTACAAGTTTGAGTTGAGACTTAAGTCACTGAATGTTTCATCTCTTTATTTGGAGTATTCATGTTTAATTGTTTTAATTTAATGAGTCCTGATTTAGAGTTTCTTAGATGCATTCTGATGGTGATGTAGTAGTGGAATGCTAGAAGATGATGAGTAAAATAAGTTCATTCATGAGACTTGTGACTAATATTTTAATTAAATCCTTGAGTTCACTCTTGATATATAATACAGATATATAGACCTTCTTAAGATGTCATTGAAAGTGAACTAAAATTCATTGTTGGTTGGAAGCATACTTTGACATTCCGATACGACACATATGCTTTGTCAATTGGTAATGTATCTATTTATAATTGTTGTAATGTATATGTTGTCCAGTTTTTGTAAATATGATTAAATAATGATACTTAGTGTGATTGTTGTTAGAATGGCATTTGAAATGATTGTTGATGTTGTTGGGTTGTTGTTGTTGTTGTTGATTAATTTGAGCCGAGATGGACTCTCGGGCAGCCTTCTTTTAAGGGGAAATGCTGCCCAAATTATTATAGAATTAAGGGCAAAATTGGAATGCAACGACCATGAAAACTTGTTAGCTAATGGTTGAGCATTATTATAAATTAATTGTAGACGTTGGACACCTAGAAGCAAAAGTTGGATCGGGTTTGCATTTGGAGTAATTTGGAGAAGTGATTAAGGTATGTAAAGCACCCTATTCTTTTGGCATGACGTAGCTAAACTCAGAATACAATATGAATCTCGAGGGAACCTAGAACACTGCTGTCCAGTTTAACATCAAAATCTATTATCTTGTTTGACTTATCTTATTACTTACAGTTAAGTGAATTCTAAGTGTGATTTGTCTGGATTTCTGTGGTGTTTAATTTGAAACCTTCTGTTTGTATTCCTCCCAACTCTTACCAAACCTTTTCTACCGTTATAGACAGGAAAACTTAGACTACTGCTGGATGGTTTACTGTCATAACCCAACTCTTACCAAACCTTTTCTAAATTCGTATAGACAGGGAAACTTAGAATACTGCTGGGTGGTTTACTGTCATAATCCATTTGCTTTAGTTTTTTTTTAAATTCGTTTACTATGATGTAGTGAACTGCAAGTATTCCCTTTTGTGCAAGTGATACATGAACTAGTCAAGCTATTTTGAGTAACCAACAACTATTCAGGCTATCCATATTGCTTTCCTTTATAGTTTGTCAAAATTGTAGAAACTTCTTCCTATAGTTTCTAATATTCCAGTTTTCTCTGTGATATGGGAAAATCAGTATACCAATCTAACTATTGGGTGTTAAACTTGGTGATTTGTGTTGTCATGCTAATTCGGAAGATCTAAGTTGTGAGGTTCGGTGTAAATTGGCCTTTTTAGTTCTACCTAGTTAAGTACCAGTTGTTCTTTGCTTATTTGCTTGATACACTTTTACTTGCTTCAGTGACAACATTTAATTGGTTCACTTTCATGTAATACTTTTATACCTTTATATCATTAATTTGTGCTTGATAATGTCTACAACATAAATCTTATTTTTTGTATCTTCTTGTGTCACCTAGATTTCCATGGATAATTTAGATAGAAGTTGGAAATGAGACACTGATGAATACATTACTGGAGCAATTGATTTTCTTGATAAGGCATTTCAACGAGCTTCTAGAGGAAATAAAATATTATGCCCTCGCAAGAGGTGCATTAACCGCTATTAGCATTCTTATGACATTTTGTCATATTCTTGACTCCTATGTCTTTGAAGTTTGTAAATTGCAAGAGTAGGTAAAAATTTGATAAGTTTTGGAAGAATTTGTTTTCCAATAGTTTTAAAAGTATAAATGCCCGTAACTTTTGATAGAAAACTCGAATTGCTTTGAAAGCGGTTTTGTAGTGCCCCATAGGAGTTTGTATGATTTAGGTTAAGTATATTCTCCATAAGTTGGGCCATGTTCAAGTCTCCACCGGCCATGGGTCCCGCGACACCCTTTTATGAAATTTTGACACCTTTTGAAAGAATTTATGGTAATCAGCATTCTAATTTCAAATATAATTATTTTACTCATCATTTAGATTTATGGTAATAATTTTATGCATTATGATATACTCTGATGTTGTGCTGTACTGGTAGGTGGGTACAGGGACAGCGATACATAGCACCTGGCTCACTTACGCTATTTCAGTATGATGATATGTGAGACAAGGATATGTGAGACACGGAACATGGCGATACGTAACACCTGGCTCATTGGCGCGGGAGTACAGGGATGGCGATACATAGCGCCTGGCTCACTTGCGCATTATGCTGTGGTTGGGTGAGTGCAGGGACGGCGATACATAGCGCCTGGCTTACCAAACTACGTTTGTGTTGTGATATGTGATGGGTGAGTGCAGGGACGGCGATACATAGTGCCTGGCTCACTTATACTATTTCTAGTTGCGATATGCGATATGTGAGTACGGGGATGGCGATACGTAGCGCTTGGCTCACTTATCCTGTGTTTGATATGCGACAAGGATTCGGGATTTGAAACCTTTTGGTGTTATGCATGATTTGTATTTTGAAAGTAAATATTTTTATATGCTTGGATATGCACTTGCTTTTTGTACTTGTCTTTCTGTTATTACTCAGATTTGCATTCTATACATCCTACTTTACATATTCGGTACGTATTTCGTACTGACCCCCTTTCTTTGGGGGCTGCGTTTCATGCCCGCAGGTACCGACCTACAGTTTGGTGACCCACCAGTTTAGGATACCCGTCTGCTGTTTGAAGTGCTCCTTTACTCCGGAGGTACATACACTCGTTCATTATTTTGCATATACGATTATTCGAGGGTATGGTGGGGCCCTATCCCGCCTTATGATTCTGTTAGTCTGTTTAGAGGTCTGTGAATGTATATATGTGTGAGTTGTGCCCAATCTGTACGATTAGATATGTATGATGTGTATGTTGAGCGGTTTTACCCGTCATGGTGGCCTTGTCGGTAAAATAGAGGAAACTCTATCGAAATTTCTGTAAAATTAAGTCATCCATTTGTAGTTTGACTTTGTAATTACGTTTGGGGGCCCAATTCGGGCACTAGTCACGGTCCACGGGGTTGGGTCGTGACAATACGTTCTATGTTTCTCTTGTTTAACATATTTTCATATCTAACGAGTTTAACATATACAAGATTCTTATATTTTGTCAATTTTTACAGTTTATTTTATCGAGTTATATAACTTGTCTTTGCAACTATATTGTTATCATTTGACAAATTAATATTGATGTTGTTCAATACCTTTTATATTTATTGTTATTGAGCAATAAATATGTATTATCATATTAATAATTCTTCTTTATACCTTTTTAACAATTTAAAATAAAAAGTTTAACATAAAGTAGGACACTACAAAATGAAAATTTAAAAAAGGCACAATATTTTTTAAGAAAGGTTAGATAGTACAGAGAAAAAATATTAAAAGAATATAATAACATGGGTTAAAATTTACCGGGACTTCATTTTTCTTTGATCCTATTATTTTCACATGTTTACTTATTTATATTTCAAACCCCCTCGATGAAAATCCTGCATCCGCCACTGCCTCTATTCATCAGGCATCTTAGTTATTTTCAAAATAACATGAAACAACCTAGTCAATGCTTTATACTTGCCTTGTTTGTGCTACTCTGAAATTCCACCAAAATTGGATCGAGACTAGTCACTCTTCCCCTACTCATCCTACTAACAACACATATAACCCTAAAACACCTATAGTACCCAAAATATTGAAGACTCTTAGAGTGAACCAATTTGCCTAGCACAATGTCTCTGTCTCCTTGTTTATTTAAGAGTTTGTGGAAGTATGTTTGTCACATTTGCCTGATAGAGGCCTCATCCACCAAAACTTCATCTTCCTCTTCCTTGATGCATTTCACTTCATCCAAGTCGCGAGCTTTTATCTCTCTCTCTCTTTCTCTCTTTCGCAAGCATATACAATATCTTATCCCATCTTCTCCCCTAATTTGACATATAAGAATTCAAAAGTTATTGTCTTAGCACTCATGATCGCCCACTTTTTGTAGGTATTTATTGTCTTGTAGATATCCTTAAGCCTCTACTTCTCATTTTTATCCATAACCCAATCATGTCATATAGGCAACCTTCTTAGCTTCTACTTTGCCTTGCACTTCTTTATTCCTCCACCAATATCCTTGATAACCACCAAAAGTCCCTTTCAAAACCTCTAATACCTTAGTAGCTACTTTTCTAATGAAACTAACAATTATGTTTCATAGATTGCTTGTATCCCTGCTACTACTCCAAGCTCCCAAACCAATCAACTTGTCCCTCATCTCCCGAGAAATGATAGAAGTTAGACCCCTCCATCTAATCCTCGATCAATCATAAAGAGTCTTTTCCACCTATCCCTATTAATCTCCAGGTCCATCACTAATAACCTATATTAAGTAGTAATATTTTTATTCATAATAACCCTGCAATTCTTGCAAAAACCTATATCATCCTTCCGAAGGAGTAAGTATTCTACTTGAGTCTTAGTTATCATGCTACAAAAAGTAATCAAGTGGTTTTCCCTCTTGGAAAAATATACATTTGCAATAATTAATCGAAAGGCTTTGAAATCAAAGAGTAATGCTCCATCTCCACGAACATTATCAAAACCATCAGATGTTGTACTAATATGACCATTAAAGTCTCCACCAATGAAAAGTTTTTTAGTGATCGAAATACCTCACTACCCCATTCAAATCCTCCATAAAAGTTTTTTGACATCCTTATCCAAATCTACTTGAGGTGCACAAGTACTAATAACATTCAGAATAAATCTACCTATAATATTCCAGACACTTAAAAGTTGGAATATGATAAAATAAGGTAAAACAATGTAAAAATGGTCTAGGTGGACTTTTAGGTCAAGTATTTTGAAAAATAATTTATTTTGAAAAATTTATTATCCACAAGAGTTCATGATAAATTATAAGAGCAAGAGTTATAAGTATCTCCATAAGGTGAAAAAGTCAAGACAGATAATGTGGCTCACAAATAGGCAACAGAAATTATTCCTAAAATTAACAAAGTAACTAATCAAAAAAAGGAGAGATAAATAGGATACGGAAGAAGATAAGAATATAGACACAAACAAGGATATCATAGGCAAAGAGGTAATCTTTCACCAAGGCAAATCAATCAATTAAGGGGAAGGAATTATAAAAGAAACAAAGCACCTCAAACACAATCCTGGAAAAATACAAGAATTAAGAAGAGTTCCACCCTAGTTGGTGATCAATGATAAACAAGGTTTAATTCTGGAATATAAGGTCAGTAAGGACCCACAAAACTTTCTAACGAGTTACTTGTATAAAAAAATATTAGTATTCATGCATTGCGCTATTAGAACCTTTTCAAAGCCCAGAAGTTGAAAAACTTTAGAAGGAAGTTAGGAATACCATATGCAAAATCAAACTATGCAAAAAGATCTAGATATTTGGGGGAAGGATTGAGAAGAACAACAAATAATAGATTCAGTGCTGCAACTTACAACCATTTTTTAAAAAATTGGGTACTTTAGTGAATTTCAAATTTGTTGCAATCTATGCAAGATAAAATTGTCTCAAAAGATAGGAATTGTGGTAGAATTTGGAAGATATGTCAAGAATGTCAACATCCTTTGGCTAGTAAGAGGGGATTTTAATATAATACTGGATAAATTTAAAAAAGAAAAAAAAAGGATTGCCAGTGGTACAAAGGGATGTTGCTAATTTTTCTTATTGCATACATGAGTGTGTACTAAACGAAATCAAGTTCAAAGAAAGTCTATATACATGGTAGAATGGTAAAATTGAAGAGGGGTGCATATTTGAAAGACTGGATAGGGTCTTTGGTAACAATGAGTTAATTTTCATCCTATAGTGAGGTGCATCATTTGATATGAAAAGGATCAAACAATGCACCACTACATGTAATTGGGAATATGTTACCAAAGGGAGTGGTGAAACATTCATGTTTCTAAAATTTTGGACCAAGCATGGTGAATTCAAAAAGGTAACAAAGGAAGCTTGGAATGTAGATGAGATTATAAGGAGCCCTTTTATTATGATGCACATAAAGATGAAGAATGTTAGAAGAACTCTTGCTCAGTGGAGTAGGAAAACATTTGGAGACACATTTATAAGAATTGCTACATCGGAAGACATGATCAAAGTTAATGAGATTTAGGTGGAAATGTGTAATGACCTGAATTTTTGTACGACTTCATCAGAGCTTGAGAATTTTGTTTTGAAAAAAATTTAGATAAAGTGTCATCTCAAGAGAGACCACGCGGCCAGTTTGAGGTCACACGAGTCGTCTGGCCTCCAGTGATACAACACTTGGCCTTAATTTTGGGTATGTGGCCTTGAATTGGACTTTTAGGCTAAGGCACATCTCAATTGGACCCCACA
Organism: Solanum virginianum; assembly: GCA_000787875.1. Classification (NCBI taxonomy): domain Eukaryota; kingdom Viridiplantae; phylum Streptophyta; class Magnoliopsida; order Solanales; family Solanaceae; genus Solanum; species Solanum virginianum. The sequence goes on from DF357578.1 coordinate 83,936, forward strand.
CAAGTTGTGGGACACTTCATGGACTGTGTGGAGTCGTGTGATGACCTTGAGCATGGAACACCAACGTGTTAAGCAAAGTAGTGGGACATGGTCACCTTCATGGGCCATGTGAAGGTTCATGGACCATGTGCCCATCCATATAGCTCTGAAATAAAAATTGTTTCTAAGTAAGGACCACGTCTCGTAACCTTGTACTGAATATTTTTTCAAAGTATAGAGGTATGGCCCATGTCACAAACTGTGTGACATCACACAGGCCGTGTAGCCCCCAGTACAGCTAACTTCGTAAAACTATCTAAGTATGGGATCTTCAAGCTCAAGCTAAGTTAAATCTCAAGCCTTCAATTCAAGCTTATTTATAATTTTTAAGTCCATCATGGGTCTCCTACATCTAGCCAAGTTCAAAGGAATTGTATTGGCTAAGTTTCTCACAAGTACCGATAGAAGAGTCAACTTTAAAGGACATATCTCTTAGCACAAAAAGAACAGGATGGACCACAACCTATCAAATTAAAGCTCTTCAAACTAGTTTTTCAACGCACTAGGTTTTACCTTATTTAGAGTTCGGAGGAAGAAGTTATGCCCATTTTCGTAGAACTCCTCTGTGCAGGGGTATAAGCGGGTTTTTTTTAATTCCATTTCATTAATGGCATTTTCATAAATTCAGTTATTTATATTGGTCTTTTGGAATTTTCGATGCTATCTAACGACTTTCCAAAGACCTAAACCCTATTCTAAACATTCAAAACTCACTACTCACATTTTAAACTCTCTCTCAAATTCCGCTCAAGAACTCGTGAAGATTTTCAACTAGGGGATCAGGGCAAATTCAAGTCTCCTTCAAAATTCTCTTGGAATTTCTTCAATTGGGTCTAGGAATGTGGGTTTTGATCCTTAATTCCTTTCAATCAAGGAGACCCAAATTATTTTCAAGCAATTTTCATGAAATCTTAGTATATTTTAAATTAGGGTTTTAAATATTATAAGTCCTTAAATCCAAATAAAGTATGGGTTGTGTTTATTTATCGATTTTAGGTTGATTTAAGTTGTAAAATGATGAATTACAATGAATTTATGAAATTATGAATATGCATGTCTCCTTTCAAGGCCTGTTTATGCATGGATGATCTTATCTAAGATTTAAATATGGATTTAATTATGTTTTTACTTCAATTTCATATTATATTATTGATTTTAGATTGAATCTCAATTACCCATGCTAATCTCACATCATTCATGGCATATGCATTCATGACATGAGATTTTTATGGAAATTATGAAGTGGGTTACGCCCAATTATGATTTATGTTATGATTATGTGTTCACATAAATGTCTATGATTATGGCTCTTGGAGCAATTATGGATGTTTATACCATTATGTTTAAGGGAGCATTGATTGAGGTTTGAGGCGGGGTGGACTATCCCCAAGGGTCCATACTCATTTTTCAAGAAGGTGCTTTAAAGGAGTTATACATATGCATGAAAAGTATTACATGAAGAATGTTTTTTGGCTTTTTAGTCCATGATGCATGATTAAGAAGAATGTGATTTGGCCTTTGAGCTTACGAATGCATATAACAATTTGAAAGTCTTATCTCTTTTACAAGCATGTATATAATGATTTCTAGTGAAATGATGACCTAGCACTAATGGATTGGAGGTAGGGTGGGCTATCCCCAAGGGTCCAAACTCCCTTCCTTGAACTATGTGCCTAACATAGATACATTATTCCCTAAGGGGAAAAGAAAGAAGAAGAATGATTATAGATCTATCTTTGCCAAGTAGATCACCTCTTTATCCATTATAGGGAAGACGACGGAGTTACAAGTTATAGCTCACTTGGTCTTATGTCGATTATGGTCCCATCCTCAGTATATATGAAGTATTTTCATATTCATGCATCATCCATTTCATAGCACATTGTTATATACTCTCTTTTAATATATGATCTCTTCTATGCTATGTGCCCTTACCATCTAACATTGTATGCAGGGTTTGGTAAGTTACATTCATTGCACCCTGCATACTTAGTATATTCAAACATACTAATGCATACTTTTGCCTATATTATCTCACCATATAGGGATCGAGGACTACGATCACCCATTGTACGACTTTAGCATAGATTTCAAGTTTTGGCTTGTTGTGGTAACTCCTATCTTCCAAGGACAAGCCACCATTCCTCTACCTTATGTTGCTTTTACTTATGTTATCATTACTTTAAGGGTGAGCCCGGGATATGTCTTGGGCCCCGTCTCATCTCATGACTAAAGGCATTGTTGGATATCTTGTAAACTCTTGTATGGATATGTGCCATGTGTGGTATTTGGAGTTTATGATTATGGTTATTCTTTGGATATGACTATTATGGATTGATTATGGGAATTATGATAAGTATGTATGATTTGATGTGGAAATATGGAAGATCCTAAGTCCCGAATTGCCCCCATAGAATGAGTCGTACTTACCTGCCCCTTAGTCTTTATTTGCTATATGTTATGTTAATCCATTTCCCTGTGATATCCCCATAGTGTGAGTCCTACTTTCCCATCCCTCAGAACTATGTATTTACTATTTGAATATGTTTCTGAACTGATGATATGAATATGGATACTTTGAGGCTTGTTTGGGGACTCTTGGGTTCCCATTCACCATGTCACTCCTAGACCCTAGGTTCCTAGTCGTGACAAAATCGCACACTATACAGAGAAAAGGGCTTCCCTACATGAGGCAGAGGCAAATCTAAAAACATATAGGCAAGTAGAAGAGGAATTCTGGAAATAAAAGCCTGGAAGGATGTGGTTCAATGATGCGGAAAGAAATTCTAAATTCTCTCATGCCTATGTTAGAGGAAGAAGTAGAAAACTGCAAATACAAGAAATTGTGAGCAGAAAAAGGGAAACACTATCCACTACATAGAATATAGGAGAAGAGGGAATGAATATGTTTAAGGAACAGTTCTTAAAAACTCAAAAAATGAAGGATCTTTGCATACTGAATCATGTTTCAAAATTGATTACTAAAGGGAAGAATGAAGATATGGAAATAATGCCTACAGAAGAGGAAGTTAAGATGGTAACATTTGCTTTAAATGGAGATATTGCCAGTGGTCCAGATGATTTCTCAGGTAAGTTTTTTCAGAGTTGTTAGGACATTGTAGGAAAAGATGTAACAATTATGGTGAAAGCTTTTTCTGTGGTTATGAAATACCTAGATTCATCACTAATACAAATGTGGTACTTATACCAAACAAAGAAGTAGCACAAAGATTTTGGGATCTAAGGCCAATAAGCTTAAGTACTTTTCTGAACAAGATAATCTAACGTCTAATGCATAAGAGAATGATGATTGTCCTTTCATTGATTATATCAGCAAACAAATGTGCTACTAGCTCAAGAGATCATGAAGGATATTAAGATGAGAAATAGGTTTCATAATGTGGTGGTTAAGTTCGATATGGCAAAAACTTATGATAAGGTCTCATGAAAGTTCTTGGTGAGAGTACTGAGGAAGGTTGGATTTTCAAAAAGGTTAATTTACATGGTAGTTAGGCTGATGGGGAACAATTGGTACTCAGTTTTGATAAATGGACAGTATTTTGGTTTCTTTCATTTTTCAGAGGAGTAAAACAAGTAGATCTTCTTTCTCCTACTTTGTTTATTATTATAGTTCAGGTTCTGGCTAGAGATCCTAATAATTTAAATGAAGATACTGGATATAGATTAATGGGATGCCCAAGTGGAGTCCAGAAATCAATCACCTATCTTATACAGATGACACAATTTTGTTATCCATATTCAATAAGAAGAATGATGAAAATTCTAAGGGACTATGAAAATGTGTCAAGACAGATGATTAATTTGGAGAACATTCTCGTCTGTTTATGTGATAATGTGCCTATAGTGATTGGGAATAAAACTAAAAGGCTCATAGGGGTCTTTCCCTTTCACCTATCTAGGGTATCTAATGGGAGAAAGAACAAAAGCTACTTTGAAGAAGTGTTGAAGAAAGTGTTGAAGAGGCTAAGCTTATGGCAAGTTTGTTTTGATTGCTCATGTATTACAAACTATGCCTCTATACTTATTATTAGCTATGAATCTTCATAAGATTTTAGCCAAATTCTTCTGGGGAAACACTACAGGGGCAAGAAATAAGCATTGGGAATCCTGGGATAACATGTGTTTTCCAAAAAAAAAGGAGGAGGATTAGGATTGAGGTCCTTACATGACCTATCAAAAATCCTATTTGCTAAACTCGGGTGGAATTTCAAAATAGAAACTATATCTTTATGGGGAAGATATATGTGGAATAAGTACTGTAAAAAAACTTATATCCCATTTTGGTCCAAAGGCAAGGAACATCACACATTTGGAGAAAAATGACAGAGATAAAAGAAGAGGTGGAGCATAACATATGGTAGTAACTCAAGTTTTTTGTTTGACAACTAAACCAAACAAGGTGCTCTTTATTATATAGAAGGTGATAATGCAAAGGAGAAAGAGATTGAAGTTAAGTGTTTTGTTACTCGAGCAGATTAAGTTTGAAGGAAATTAAGGAAGACCATATATGAAGAAATAACTGACTACATTTTGAATCATATAAAACCTCCTAATAGTCAATCGAAAGTTCATGTAGCCAAGGAAGATTCAAAATTAAATCAAAATGTGTTGAGGCATAGAAAGGAAAAAAGAAGAGACTGAGCTAATACGAATGAAGGCCTTACCAACTAAAATCAATGTTTTTCTCTGGAGATTATGGAATAGAAGAATTCCAACTGATGACAACTTGAGAAAAATAAAATTTCACTTAGTGTGTAGATGTAAGTATTGTGAGGTGAAGAAAGTGGAGACAATGACACATGTTTTTCTAATAGCCCCCATAGCTAAAAGGTTATGGAGGCAGTTTGCTAATTTTATAGGTATTAAATTGGATGACATGCACCTTCAACAACTCATTACCACATGGTAGAGTTGGGATACCAACCCCAAACATCAATTGCTATATAGAGCAGTGTTAGTACTACTTGCATGGACTATATGGAAAAGGAGGAACAGTCTGACATAGAAGGAATACAACATTTCAAACAATGGTGCAACATGTTGAAGATGCATTGAGAAAGATGCCAAACACAAAGAGAAAGAAAACTCTTTGTTAGCTCTTCCATCTAAAGGGCTAGCCAGTATCTTTTAAGTGCATGGAAGAGCATCAGCAAATAAATAGCTGAGTAGGATTAGGATTGTCATGAACCAACCCTGTGGGCTGTGACTAGTACCCGGATTGGGCACCCAAACACCATCACAAAGTCAAGTTACAAATAGATGACTTATATTTTAAAAAACTTCGGAAGAGTTTTCTTTATATTATGGACTATCCCAAATACCCCTGCAGATCATAAGATACCAACAAGTCCACACAGAGCCAACAAAACATCATATATATATATACGGGCCGACAAGGTCGCTATGGCGGGTAAAGCCACCCAACATACACATTATGCGAGTCTAACCAAATGGACTGGGCACAACCCACACACATATGTCCACGAACCTCTAAACAGACTGACAGAATCATAGGACAGGACTGGGCCCTCCCGTACCCTTGAATAAATATATACAAAGTAATGAACGAGGGTATACCAAAAGTAGGCTCCGAAACAGGGGGAGCACTCCAAATAGCAGAAGGGGGTCCTAAGCTAGTGGATCACTAAACTGTACGTCTACTCCTTTGGGCATGAAACGCAACCCTAGAAGAAGGGGGGTCAGTACAAAATACGTACCGAGTATGCAAAGCAGAAGATACAGAACATAAATCTGAGTAATAATTGAAACAAAAGTGTACAAGGCAAATGCATATCCAAAAGTATCAAAATATTTACTTTCAAAATACAAATCATGCATAGGGCATAAGAAATATGGTCGCCCACCCGTCAATGGCACCATAACACAGCATAAAACTAGAAAGTTTCAAATCTCTGAATCTCCGTCACATATCACAACACAATATAATGCCAAACACAGCATAACACCAAACATAGCATAACGTCAAACACACCATAATGCCAAGAAAAAGTGAAACCCAGCCCTCAAACGAAGAGCTCGGTGAACTGTAAACACAACATAACACCAGAGTATAACATAGTGCGTACGACAACCAACTAGCCCGAGAACCGGCGAACGATATCATAGTAGACACAAGCGAAGTAGTGAGTAATCATATGCATAAAATCATTGTCATAAATCCAAAAGATAAGTAAAACAGACATATTTGAAATTGGAATAATAGTTATTATATATTCTTTCAAAAGTTCTCAAATTTGCATAAAAGGGCATCGCGGCACCCACGGACGGGTGGAGACCCAAACCAGCCCAACCTATAGAAACCATACTTGTACTAGATCATACATACTCCTATGAAAATTTTCAAAGCCATCTGAGCTTTCCTGTAAAAGTTATGGACGTTTGTAGTTTTGAAATCGTTAAAGAATAAGTTCTTTAAAAACTAGTCAGCTTTCACATATCCTTTGCAACTTATGAAATCCAAGGCAGAAGAATCAATATTATGACACATTACCACAAGAATACCAAGGAACAAATACAAATCATAAACAAGCTAGGATCGCGAGAATAGAGTTTCCTCGAGGCTCGTATCATAGCCTATTTTAACTAAGACATGTCAAAAGGAAAAGTTGTTTTACATACCTCAAACTCTCTCCAAAATAATCCAAACGCAAGCTAAATCCAACTTATGCTTCGGACTGCCCAAGATCTACAAAGAAGCCATAACATGCCAAACAATTTACTAAAGTCTTTTTGGACATTAAATTCCAACTTTGCCCTTAATTCTACAAATATTTGGGCAGCATTTCCCCTGAAAATAGGCCACCCCGAGAATTCAACTCGGCCCAATTAATCATCAACAACAACAACAATAACCTAGCAACATCAATAATCAATTTCAAAGAGGTTTCCAAAAGTGAGAAAATAGAGGACTAATCGCTCCAACAATACTTCTACACTACTTAGGGACATCAATAAAAGGGGTTTGCATCAACAAATAATTTTTGGAAAGGCTAGAAATGATTTTTAAAATTCCTCTACCTTGGTTGAACCCTTCTTGAAGTCTTGTTCCAACTTTTGCTTCTTTTTCTTTCATATTTTTCAAAGTGTAGAATGAAATAAAATAAAGTGATCATCTCATATATATATATAGAGAGAGAGAGAACAACAGTAGACAAGTGTTCATGGCCCACTTCTTGTGTTATTTCAATTAAAGATTAACACCAACTCATATGGGCACCACTTTACTAGTTCATGATTTCCAACTTCCAAAAATTTAACTTTTGGTCCCAAACTTTTCCTAATTGATCCAATAAAGGACATACGAGTTCTAACATCCTCCCCCCTAGAACATTCATCCCTCGAATGTTGAACCATCCTTATGAGTCATACAAACAATTTGGGGGAGTTTTCTTTTCAATAATCACAACAATACAATTATTGGTCAACAATTTATTTATCAGGCAACAGAGTCAAGTGAAGAATTGAATTACCTGTAGGCACTGAAAACAAGTGAGGATACTTCTTCTTCATCTGTTCTTCAGCTTCCCAGGTTATTTTCTCTTGGTTATTATTTCGCCATAGCATTTTAACAGAGGCCACATCTTTATTTCATAACCTTCTCATCTGACGATCCAATATGGCTATGGGCTGCTCTCCATAAGATAATTCTTCTGTGACCTGGATATCATCTATAAGGAAGATTCTGGAAGGGTCACCAATACACTTACGAAGCATAGAAACATGAAATATCGAGTGTACCGCTTCCAAATCAGCTAGCAGATCTAATTCATAAGCAACCTTGCCTATTCTACGAATAATCTGATATAGCACAATATATCTCCCACTGAGCTTTCCTTTCTTACTGAACCTCATAACACCTTTTATAGGTGACATTTTAAGAAAAACCCAATCATCAATTTGAAACTCTAAATGTCAATGGCGATTATCTGCATAAGATTTCTGCCGACTCTGAGCCATTAACAATCGCTCTCGAATGCGTTTCAGCTTATCCACTGCTTGTTGAATCACATCTGGGCCAATCAACTCAGTCTCTCCAACATCAAACCAACCGATCGATGACCTACACTTCCTGCTATACAATGCCTCATAAGGTGTCATCTGAATACTGGAATGGTAGCTGTTATTATAAGCAAATTCAACGAGCGAAAAATGATCATCCCAGCTACCTCTGAAATTAAGAACGTAGGCTCATAACATATCTTCCTATGTCTGAAGAGTGTGCTCGGCCTCTCCGTCAGACTGGGATGAAATGTTGTACTGAGACTCACCTGTATCTACAAGCTTGCCTGAAATGATTTCCAAAAATTTGCCGCGAACTGGGCACCTCTTTCAAAGATAATAAAAATAAGAACATCGTGACGTCACACAACCTCCCTGATATAAAGGCTAACATAATCCTCAGCTGAGTAGGTAGTCCGGATCGAAAGAAAATGGGTTGATTTCATCAGCCTATCAACAATAACCCAAATGGAATCACACCTCGATGGACTACGAGGTAAACCTCTAATAAAATCTATATTAATGATCTCCCACTTCCACGTTGATATTTCCATTTCCTGCAATAGCCCACCGGGCTTCTGGTGCTCAATTTTAACCTGCTGACAATTCGGACACTGAGTGACGAATTCTGTTATGTCTCTTTTCATATCGTCCCACTAATAAAAATATCTAAGATCATGGTACATCTTTGTTGACCCTGGGTGGATAGAATAACGAGCACAATGTGCCTCGCCCATAACCTGTCGCTGCAAACCCATATCACCAGGTACACACAACTTGCCCCTGAATAATAATGTTCTATCGGAGGTAAGTTCAAACTGGATATTTCCCTTTTTAAGGGTTGTGTCTCTGTATTGAGCCAGAAAATGATCCTCATACTGACGTTGCTTAATCTCTTTTGTAATGGAAGATTCAACCATACCTCAAACAGAAACCCCAACATCTCCAGAATCAACCAAACGAACTCCAAGACTAGCCAGCTGATGAATATCACAGACTATCTCTCTCCTCTCCGAAGGTGTGTCTGCTAAACTGCCCATGGACTTGTGGCCAAGTGCACCTGCCACAACATTAGCTTTCCCAGGATGGTAGAGAATATCAACATCATAATCTTTCAGCAACTCTAACCACCTCCACTGTCGCAAGTTCAGCTCCTTCTGTTTAAAGATATACTGGTGGCTCTTATGATCAGTATAACTATTAATGTGAACCCCATATAAATAATGTCTCCACATCTTCAAGGCATGAATCACCGCGGCTAGCTCCAAATCGTGAGTAGGATAATTCTTTTCATGTTTCCTGAGCTGCCGGGAAGCATAAGCTATCACCTTGCTGTGCTGCA
>DF357578.1:95633-111810 GCA_000787875.1 Solanum virginianum
CTGATACCACTTCTGTCACGACCCAACCCCGTGGGCCGTGACTAGTACCCGGATTGGGCACCCAAACACCATCACAAAGTCGAGTTACAAATAGATGACTTATATTTTTAAAAAAATTTGGCAGAGTTTCCTTTGTTTTATGAACTGTCCCAAATAACCCTACACATCAGAAGATACCAACAAGGCCACACAGAGCCAACAAAATATCATATATATATATATACGGGCCGACAAGGCCGCTATGGCTGGTAAGGCCGCCCAACATACACATCATGCAAGTCTAACCAAATGGACTCGGCACAACCCATACACATATATCCACAAACCTCTAAACAGACTCATAGAATCATAGGATGAGATAGGGCCCCACCTGCCCTCGAATAAATATATACAAAGCAACGAACGAGGGTATACCAAAAGTGGGCTCTGAAACAGGGGGAGCACTCCAAACAGCAGAAGAGGGTCCTAAGTTGGTGGATCACCAAACTGTACGTCTGCTCCTGCGGGCATGAAATGCAGCCCCTGAAGAAGGGGAATCAATATAAAATATGTACCGAGTATGCAAAGCAGAAGATACAGAACATAAACGTGAGTAATAATCGAAACAAAAGTATAGAAGGCAAATGCATATCCAAAAGTATTAAAATGTTTACTTTCAAAATACAAATCATGCATAGGGCACAAGAAATATGGTTGCCCGCCCGTCAATGGCGCCATAACACAGCATAACACCAGAAAGTTTCAAATCTCCGAATTTCCATCACATATCACAACACAGTATAATGTCAAACACAGCATAACTTCAAGCAAAAGCGGAACCCGGCCCTCGAGCGAGGAGCTTGGTGAACTGTAAACATAGCATAACACCGGAATATATCATAGTGCGCACGACAACCAATTAGCTAAATCCAAAATAATCCAAATGCAAGCAAAATCCAACTTATTGTTCGGACAGCCCAAGGTCTACAAACAAGCCATAACATGCCAAATAATTAGCTAAAAAAAATTTGCGCATTAAATTCCAACTTTGCCCTTAATTCTACAAAAATTTGGGTAGCATTTCCCAAATGCCAAACATTAGCTAAAGACTTTTTGGGCATTAAATTCCAACTTTGCCCTTAATTCTACAAAAATTTGGGTAGCATTTCCCCTGAAAATAAGCCACCCCGAGAATTCAACTTGGCCCAATTAATCAACCACAACAACAACAACCTAACAACATTAATAATCAATTCGAAAGGCAATATAACAATAATATCTCCCTTTCATCACTTAACCATATTGATAATTTTGGCTAGCATACCAACATACACATATGGATGATTCTCAATTATCCTTCACTCTACAATGATCGTAATATACTAACTAGGCATTAATTCATAATTCCAACACAACATAACACTACACAACCCATACATACTCACACGGCCCCAAATATCTTCACACATAAGCCACTTCCAACATTCTATATTTTATGATTTTCCTTCATTTTAACATACTACAATTATATATATATATATATATATAGAGAGAGAGAGAGAGAGAGAGAGAGAGCAACACTAGATTAGTGTCCATGGCCCACTTCTTGTGTTGTTCCAATTAAAGATTAATACCAACTCATGTGGGTACCATTTTACTAGTTCATGATTTTCAACTTCAAACATCTTCACACACAACTCACTTCCAACATTTCATATTTCATTATTTTGCTTCATTTTAATATATTACAACATACTTACAACCTTTACGACACATAAAACAAGATCAAATCTTACCTTTTCTCTTCAACTCCACAAATGAGCTAGGGTTTTCACAAGTGAGAAAATAGAGGACTAATCGCTCCAACAACACTTCTATGCTACTTAGGGACCTCAATAAAGGGGGTTTACATCAACAAATAATTTTTGAAAAGGCTAGAAATGATTTTCAAAATTCCCTTACCTTCGCCGAACCATTTGATCCCAAACTTTTCCTAATTGATCCAATGAAGGACATACGGGTTCTAAAAAGGATAACTCTAAAATAGGAGAAAAGTGCAAAAAGGGGCAAACACTTACCAAGAAAAGTACAAGATTAACAAAAGCACAAAGCCACGATCCTTTTGAATTACACCTAAACCACCTGTGAAGAGATAAGAGTCAACTAGTCAACAGATAAGTTCAAAATGCAAGCGAAGAACATAAAACTTACCAAGAGTTAGTGAAGACAATAAACAAAGATTCATAATCTTCAGGGCAAGAGAAAAATGATATGAAATCCACATGAGGAGAGCAAACAATTGCAAGTTTGATCAAGGAATGAGCATAGTTAGCCATATGCGGCGGAGAAGAAGAGGAACAAAGAAGAGTACCTCACAAGAAAAGAAAGGAAAATAAAAAAAGATAGATGGATGGATACATTTTTTAGATTTAAAAAGAATATTAGAATCTCTTCACATTTCACTTTATACTAGGTTGGTAATGGGCCTGGATCTTGTATAAAAATTAGGTTGTTCTTTTATTGTCCATGAATAAAATGGCCAGATCTAATATTAAAAAAATATAACACCTAGTAAAGTTATCAAAATATCCCAAGATGAGAGGCACTCGCATCACGTATCTTCTCAAGCTCCATTGCAAAATTCGAAGCCAGAAATACGATCAGCATGGACAATTGTGTGGGAATACGATCTTGGTTTATTTTTAGAGTAATTGAATTGAAAGATAGTTTTTTGATGGGAAAACACAATTACAGAAAAATATGTGACACATCCGCGATGCAGACTTACACTTGGATGTGATCTCAATATTTTCTATGGGATTAGAAAACTTGATCAAAAAGATTTCAATGAGAAAACCTGAAAACTGACCAAGTTCGTGATGTAGACTTGGTATGCCGAAGGGAAAAACATTTAGTTTTCGCGGGAGGCATTTCAAACCTTTTCCAACCTCTTCTAAACTTAAAACACGATTAGAATATGTCATTTTGAGCATAAAAAGGATTTCTACACCCATTCTTAAACCTTTCTAAGCTTTTGGTGAAGACTAGGGCCAAGGAGAAGAGAGGAAGAGTGAGGGTTCAAGAGAATCGAGGATAAATTTTTACAAGGTTGATTTTCAAACTCCATACTAGGTATTTAAGGCTAAATTAAAACATGATAATTTCCTTCCACGTGCCCCTTGATTGAGATAGATTGATAAATGAATATATTGAGTTTTTATACATGTTTTCCTGAATGCTTTTCTTGCAAAATTATATATATATTCACATGTTGATGATTATCATAAATTTGATTTTATTAATTTAACACTTTTTATGAGTTACTGCATAAACCCTATAAGTTACTTTGTAAAAGAATGCATGAATAAACCTAGGGATTGAATCTAGAGCTTTGATTTGAGAATATTGATTATGACTGTGATGTGAAGATGATAAGTTGATAGAACTTGATGGTCCTGTGAGTATTCATAAATGAACTCTAAAAATCGATCTAATTGATGGTCCTCTTAATGATTGGTCTAAACTCCTTTGAATGAATGACTGAGAATTGAGTTCATTAGATGATTGATAGGCTAAAAGGCCCGATTATGATAGAACTATTGGAATGATAAGAGTCCTAATAAGACTAATCGATATGATTAATTGTGATGGATTATTTTATGAGCATTGAGTCATGGGACGAGTATCGAGCACGGAAATAAGTAAGAGTAAGCCCTAATCGAACTCATTAACTATGTCACCAAGCATAGGTGAGGATTGGATTCATTAAATTAGATGTACCCTCTTGATCGGAAGTCCCTGAAATAATAGCGATCTTGATTGACCCGATTCATTATGGATCTAATTCATTCTTTACTTGATAAGTATGGAACGACTATTCCAATATCAATGGAATTGTTGTACAGTCACTGGCTCATAAGTGGTTGTTATTGGATAAAAGAAACTCCCAGATAAGTTCTATACTGATAGTATAATGATCGAATTAGATTTATTCAGCTTGGATTAATTGTATTGCTGGGTCATTGTTTAATCTCTATTCTTGCATTAAATAGATATTTGACATCCTGATTGAGTTCCTTATCTCTTAATTTGAGTTATCTGAGTTGATAGTAGTCTACCTTGATGCATGTTTTATTCAGCTATTTTACATACTCGTACATTCTATGTACTAAAGTCTATTTGGACTACATCATTTTATGATGCAGAGATAGGTACTAGATGTCATCAATAGGCACTTCCTTGATGATATATTTCATATATCAGCTGATTGGTGAGTCCTCCTAGACTTCTGAGGATGCACATGATTTGTTTCATCTAGCTTTCTAGAGTTAGACTTAGATTAGATTTACTTTGTTTGAGTTAGCCATGGGTCTATCATTAACACTATTGAATAATTGATAGAGGCTTCATAGACTAGAGTTTCATTGGTCATGAGATGAACATTTATTTTTGGCTAGTTTCTTTCTTACTATCTAGTTTTACTGAGTTGACTTGATCATTTACTTATTGAGATTGTCCACCCCTTTTTTCTATCTTTAGTCTTCCACTAATTTGTTAAATATGTTGAGTGAATAAATGTGATGAGGTCAAGTGGTTCGCTTGGGGACTAGCAATAGTTCTAGGTGTCGGCCACATCTAGGGTAACCTCTCAGGGTGTGATAAGCTTGGTAGTAGAGCACAGAGTCCAAGTGTCCTAGGAAGTCTATGAAGCCGTGTCTAGTGGAGTCTTCTTTATGGGTGTGTTGTGCACCACACTTTATAAGCCAGAGGTTATAGGACATTAGGAATGGTTACACATCTTTCGTGTACTGATTCGTGCGATAGAGTTAAAATTCTATGAAACTTTCCTCTAATTCGTGTGTTATGCATTTGCAATATTATGATTATACTTTCAAGAAGAGCTATTTGAGAAAGAGGGCGTCCTGCCAGATAAAATGTTAACCAACCTAAGCCCCAGGATCATGACGAAGCCATAGGCTCAGTTATCCTTGCGGAGCAGCTACCACAAGCTAAAATCTCGAATGCTGAACTTTACCAGGCTATATAGACTTTATCCCAGGCTATGACAACATCTGTTGCTAGACAAAGAGTAGGTAGATAGGATATGTAGGACACATCCAGAGTTTTTGAGTTCTTGAGGATGAATTCGCCCCAATTCATAAGGTCTACACCCGATGGGGATCTGAGAACTGCATTGATGAGCTACAGAAAGTGCTTCAGGTGATGCATATGGCTAATATTGATAGAGTTGAATTCACTGTCTACTAGCTCAAAGGTATTGCCTGACTGTGGTTTGATCAGTAGAAAAAGGGTAGAGGATAAGGAGTCCTAGGGCTGACTTGGGCAGTGTTTGAGGAAGCTTTCTTGGGGAATTTCTTTCTGAGAGAACGAAGGAGGCCAAGGTAAGACAGTTCTAGAATTTGAAATAGGGCTCTATGACTATACAAGAGTATAGGCTCAAGTTCACCCAGCTATCTCACTATGCTCTAGATATGGTTGCAAATATGAGAGAGAGAGAATAGAGTTGTATGTTGATGGGCTGAACAAAGGGCCAGAGAAAAATAGAAGGGGAGTTATGCTTGTGAGTGATATGGATATTGGGTGGTTGATGACTTATATACAATAAGTTGATAAGGAGAGGCAGCAAGACAAGAAAGACTACAAAAATAAGAGGGACCAAGACATCTATCCATGAGGTTGGGAAACGAGGGAATGGAAATGGTAACAGGTTTCAGTTAGGGTCAGCACCATCATCTGCTAGTGCCTCTATGCCCAAGAATAGGAATGAACAACAGTCACAGAATTTTGGAGCCCAGAGATCTCAATCATAGGCTAATGTGGCTCAAGGTTCACGAGGTAAGCCACCATGTAGTAAGTATGGCAAATTTACACTTGGGGAAGTTTCGTGAGGGAAGTGATGCATGTTTCAAGTGTGGCTAGCTAGGTTACTTTAAGAAAGATTATCCAAAGTGGCTGACAGGGCTCAATTCTCTGCACCAGTCCCACTAGCTAGAGGAAACCAAAAAGGTGCTACATCAGGTGTAATCACAGCTACAAACCATTTATATACCATGATTCGCCAAGATCAAAAGAACTCCCCAGATGTTGTAACGGGTATGATTCGAGTCTTTGCTATTAATTGCTATGTTTTGATAGATTCTAGTGCCACATTGTCATTTGTATCACCTTATGTGGCTAGTAGATTTGATAGAACTCATGAGTGTCTTCTTGAATCCTTTGATATTTTTATTCTAATTAGTGAGTCTATTCTAGCTAAAAGAATCTACAGAAATTGTGCAGTGCCTATCCACCATAAAGATACTATTGCTGATTTGATTGAGTTAGAGATGATTGATTTTATTGTGATCCTTGGTGTGGATTGTCTTCATTCTTGCTATGCCTCCATTGATTATAAGATCCAAACCATTAAATTCCAACTCCTAAATGAATCGTTCCTAGAGCGAAAAAGTGATTTTGTTACACCTAAAAGTAAGTCTATTTCCTGCCTTAGGGATAAAAAGCTAATCTCTAAAGGTTGTATCTATAATCTCGTGTGAGTTCAGTCTGATGATGTTGAGCCCCCTACTTTTGAGTTAGTTTTGATTGTAAATGAATTTCCTGAGGATCTGCCTATAGTCCCTCTTGATAGGGAGATTGAGTTTGGGATTGATGTTCTTCCTGACACCAAACCTATCCCGGTTCCACCTTATAGGATGGCCCCTGCTGAGTTAAAAGAATTGAAAGAGCAATTGAGAGATTTGTTAGAGAAGGGCTTTATTAGGCTGAGTGTTTCTCCTTAGGGTGCTCTTGTCCTATTCATGCGAAAGAAAGATAAGTCTCTCAAGATGTATATTGATTATGGGCAGTTGAACAAGGTCATGATACAGAATAAATATCCTCTTCCCAGGACAGATGATCTGTTTGACCAACTTTAGGGTGTCTCTTGTTTCTCAAAGATAGAACTTACATCTGGTTACCATCAGTTCAAGGTAAGGGAATATGACATCCCAAAGATAGCCTTTACGATTAGATATGGCCATTTTGAGTTCTTGGCCATGTCCTTTGGGTTGACTAATGCATCTGCAGCCTTTATAAATTTGGTGAATAGTGTTTAGACAGTACCTTGATATATTTGTGACTGTACTTATCGATGATATTTTGGTGTATTTGAGAGACGAGGAGGAGCATGTTAATCACCTCAGATTTGTCCTCCAAATTCTCAAAGATCATGAGTTGTATGCAAAAATTTTGAAGTGTGAATTTTGGCTCAAGTTTGTAGCTTTTATAGGCCATATTGTCTCAGGCAATGGCATTTAAGCAGATACCCAAAAGATTGAGGAGGTTAAGAACTGGCCTAGACCAACATCTCTGACTGACAGAAGAAGTTTCTTGGGGTTAGCAGGTTATTACTACAGATTCGTTAAAAGATTTTCTTCCACTGACTAGATTGACTCAGAAAAGGGTCAAGTTTCATTGGTCCGATGAATGTGAGAAGAGTTTCCACTAGTTAAAAACAAGATTGACTATTGCACTAGTTTTAACCTTGCCTGATAGAACAAAGGACTTTGTGATATATTGTGATGCATCTAGAGTTGGATTGGCTTGTGTGTTGATGTAGAGGGGAAAAGTGATAGCTTATATTTCTAGACAGCTTAAGGTTCATGAGAGGAATTATCCAACCTATGATCTTGAGTTGGTAATAGTGTTATTTGCTCTTATTTGGTGCCACTACTTATATGGAGTACATGTGGCTGTGTTTATTGACCACAAGAGCCTGTAATATGTCTTCTGTCAAAAGGAGCTCAACCTATGGCAGAGGAGATGGTTGGAGTTGAGATACTAGAGTAGGTTGTGTGTACCAAATATTGATGGTGTTTGAGATAGAATTGTGACTGAAGCCCACAGATCCAGATATTCCATTCATCTTGGCTCTACCAAGATGTACCATGATTTGAAGGAAGTCTGCCGATGGAGTGGAATAAAGAGAGATATTACTGAGTTTGTTTCCAAGTGTCCAAATTGTCAACAAGTCAAAGTTGAGCATCAAAGGCTATGTGGATTAGCTAGAAACCTTGAAATTCCTGAATGAAAGTGGAAAATGATCAATATGGACTTCATTACTGATCTACTGAGGTCTCGAAGGCAACATGACTAGATATGGGTGATTGTGGATAGGATGACTAAATCAGCTCACTTCTTAGCGGTTAAGATGGCTGACACTGTAGAAGAGTATGTCAAGTTGTACATTCGTGAGATTGTGAGGTTGCATGGAGTTCCTTTGTCCATCATCTCAGACAGAGGAGTTCAATTCACATCCCAATTTCGAAGAGCTTTTCAGAAAGGATTAGGTACTAAGGTGATATATTATGATGCGTCTAGAGTTGGATTGGGTTGTGTGTTAATGTAGAGGGGAAAAGTGATAGCTTATACTTCTAAACAGCTTAAGGTTCATGAGAGGAATTATCCAACCCATGATCTTGAGTTGCTAATAGTGGTGTTTGAACTTATTTGTCGCCACTACTTATATGGAGTACATGTGGATGTGTTTACTGACCATAAGAGCCTGCAATACATCTTCAATCAAAAGGAGCACAATCTATGACAAAGGAGATGGTTAAAGTTGCTCAAGGACTATGATATGAGCATTTCCAATCACCTGGGTAAACCTAGCATTGTTGTTAATACTCTTAGTAAGTTGTCAATAGGTAGTATTGCCCATGTTGAGAAAGGGAAGAAAGAGTTGGATAAGGAAATGCATAGATTGGCCCGATTGGGAGTTCAACTCGAAGAGAATGATGAAGGAGGAGTCAATGTACAAAATGGGTCTGCTTCATCTACAGTGGCAGAGGTGAAAGAAAAGTGGATCTGCTTCAGTTGAAGAAAGTTGTCCATAAACAGAAGGTGATGATTTTCTCCAAAGGGGGAGATGGTGTGTTGAGATACCAGAGTAGGTTATGTGTACCAAATATTGATGGTGTTTGAGATAGTATTGTGAGTGAAGACCACACATCCAGATATTCCATTCATCCTGGCTCTACTAAGATGTACCATGATTTGAGAAAAGTCTATTGGTGGAGTGGAATGAAGAGAAATATTATTGAGTTTGTTTCCAAGTGTAAAAATTGTCAACAAGTCAAAATTGAGCATCAAAGGCCATGTGGATTAGCTCAAAACTTTGAAATTTTTGAATGAAAGTGGAAGATGATCAATATGTACTTGATTATCGGTCTACCGAGGTCTTGAAGGTAACATGACTCAATATGGGTGATTGTTGATAAAATGACTAAATTAGCTCAATTATTAGCGATTAAGACAACTGACACTGCTGAAGAGTATGTCAAGTTATACATCCGCAAGATTGTAAGGTTGTATGGAATTCCTTGTCCATCATCTCAGACAGAGGAGTTCAATTCACGTCCCAATTTTGGAAACTTTTCAGAAAGGACTGGGTACTAAGGTGAATCTGAGTGCTGCCTTTCATCCTCAAACATATGGCCAGGCAGAGTGTACCATTCAGACCTTGGAGGATATGTTGAGGGTCTGTGTCTTTGACTTCAAAGGAAATTAGGACGACCACTTACCATTGATTGAGTTTGCATATAACAATAGTTATCATGAAAGGATTCAGATGGCGCCCTATGAGGCCTTGTATGGGAGAAGATATAGATCACCAATTAGATGGTTTAAGGTTGGAGAAATCGAGTTGATTGGACCCGATCTTGTCCGTCAGTCTATGAAGAAGGTGAAGGTTATTAGAGAAAGGTTGAAAACTACATAGAGTCGCTAGAAATCCTACACTAATGTGAAGAGGAGAGACTTAGAGTTTGAAGTGAGTGATTGGGTATACTTGAAAGTGTCACCCATGAAGGGTGTCATGAGATTTGGGAAAAAAGGGAAACTAAGTCCTCGCTATATTGGCCCCTATCAGATTGGGAAGAGGATTGGGAAGGTTGCTTATGATTTAGAGTTACCTTCTAAGCTAGACATAATTCATCCAATTTTTCATGTCTCGATGTTGAAGAAATACTTGGGAGATCCTTCGTTGGTAATCCCTATTGAGAGTATTGGAGTGAAGGATAGCTTGTCCTATGAAAAGGTTCCAGTCCAAATCCTTGATCACCAAGTTTGAAAATTGAGAACCAAAGAGATAGCCTCAGTAAAAGTCCTGTGGAGAAATCAATTCATTAAGAAAGCTATGTGGGAAGCTAAGGAAGATGAAAGCTACATAACTGCATCTATTTGTTCCTGATGACGAAAATGATGAAGTTAATGTCCTTACTCTTGATTTGAATTGATTTGTCTATCCCTGAGTTAACTTATTTATACTTGAGTCTAAAGCGCGATTGACTAGATTGTTGATTGGTCAATAGTTTGATTTGGTTAATTAATTATCAAAGAGAGACTTGATTGTTATTCGTGTCTTGATGTCCATCTTGACTCTTCATCTGTGGATGAATGATTCTAAGGAGGGAGATAACGTAACACTTGATAAAATTATCAAAATATCCCTAGATGAGAGATGCGCGCATAATGCATCTTTCCAAGCTCTATTGACAAATTCAATGCTGAAAATATGATAAACAAGAAAAATTATGTGGGAAAGCACATGATCTTAGTTGATTTCTAGAGCAACTGAATCGAAAGATAATTTTTTGATGCGAAAACATAATTCTAGAAAAGTGTAAGACACGTTCGTGACGTGGACTTACATTTAGATGTGATCTCAATATTTTCTACGAAATTAGAAAACTCGATCAAAAAAATTTTCAACAAAAAAAACCTGAAAATTGACCAAGTCTGCGCCACGAACTTGGTACGTCAAAGGGAAAAAATTTTAGTTTTTGCGAGGGCATTTTAAATCTTTCCCAATCCCTCCTAAACTTAAAACACGATTAAAATAGGTCATTTTGAGCGTAAAAAGGGCTTTTACACTCATTCTTAAGCCTTTCTAAACTTCTAACGAAGACTAAGGCCAAAGAGAAGAGAGGAAGAGTGAGAGTTCAAGAGAATTGAGGACGAATTCTTGCAAGGTTGATTGTCAAATTCCATACCAGGTATGTAAGGCTAAACTAAAACATAAGAATATCCTTCTATATGCCCCTTGATTGAGATAAATTGATAGATCAACATATTGAGTCTTTATACATGTTTTCATGAATACTTTTCTTACAAAATCATATATATATCTTATGTATTTTCACATGTTGATGATCATTATAAACTTAATTTTATTAATTTAACACTTTTCATGAGTTACTGCATAAACCCTCTGCGTTATTTTGTAAAAGAATGCATGAATGAACCTATGGATTGAATCTAGAGCCTTGATTTGAGAATGTTGATTATGATTGTGATGTGAGTATGATGATAGGTTGATAGAAGAATGAACCTAGGGATCGAGTCTAGAGCCTTTATTTGAGAATGTTGATCATGATTGTGATGTGAACACGATGAGAGGTTGATAGAACTTTATGGTCCCAAGAGTCCCCATAATTAAAATCTAAAGATTGGTCTAATTGATGGTCCTCTTAATGATTGGTCTAAACTCCTTTGAAAGATTGATTGAGAATTAAGTTGATTAGATAATTGATAGACTGGAAGGCCCGATTGTGATAGAATTGATATAATAGTGAAAGTCATTATGAGACTAATCTCTATGATTGATTGAGAAAGATTGTCTTATGAATACTGAGTCATGAGAGAAGTATCGAGTACTGAAATAAGTAAGAGTAAGCCCAACTCGAACTTATTAACTATGTCACCAAACATAGGAGAGAATTGAATCCAATAAATCAAATGTTCCCTCTTGATTGGAAGTCCCTAAAACAATAGCGGACTTGATTAATCTAGATCCATTATGGACCCAATTCATTCTTTACTTGAAAAGTAAGGAACGGCTATGGCAACATAAATGAGATTATTATACAATCACTAGCTCATAAGTGATTATTGTCGAATAAGAGAAACTCTCAGATAGGTTCTATACTAATAGTACTCTAATTGGATTGGATTTGATTCAGATCAGATAGGATTAGATTGTATTGATGGACCATTATTTACTCTTTATTATTGCTTTAGATAGACATTTGACATCCTGATTGAGTTTCCATATCTCTTGATTTGAGTTATCTAAGTTGATAGTATTCTACCTTGATGCATATTTCATTCAGCTATTATACATACTCGTACATTCTACGTACTAATGCCCATTTGGACTGCACCATTTCATGATACAGAGATAAGTACTAGAGGTCATCAACAGGCGCTCCATTGAAGATCTATTTCACACATCAGCTGATTGGTGAGTCCTCCTTGACTTCTGAGGATGCACATGATTTGTTTCATTTAGCTTCCTAGAGTTAGACACAGATTAGCTTTATTTTGTTTGAGGTAGCCATGAGTGTGTCATTGACACCATTGAACAGTTGATAGAGGCTTCATAGACTAGAGTTTGATTGGTCATGAGATGAATATTTATTTTGGCTAGTTTCTTTCTTATTATCTAGTCTTATTGAGTTGACTTAATCATTTACTTATTGAGATTGTCCACTCCTTTTTTCTATCTTTAATCTTCTGCCGATTTGTTAAATATGTTGAGTGAATGAATGTGTTGAGGCCAAATGGTTCGCTTGGGAACTAGCAATAGTCTCTGGGTGCCAGCCACGTCCATGATACCCTCTCGGGGCTTGATTAAAAAAAAGAAGAGAAAATCTCACAAATAGCAAACACATTCAACATAATAATGTTTTATGGGTATAGTTTTCCTAATTACGCTCTATAATTATTGTAAAATTTGCTATGAGAGAATTCTTTTGTATATTAGACGTTTCCTTTCAAAGAATATACAAATCTTTTTAAAAACGAAATGCCTAAAATTGCAGAAATAAAGTTGTTCAAATGGAAATGAATCTCATGATTTATGAAATTTGTGTACTAATAGAATATTTCTCCTAATTTGAGTTCTTCGGAGAGAAGAACACTATGCTAACTTGTTTTGAGTACAATTCAAAAATTGAAATCAAATATATAATTTAATTCAAATAATTTTATTTTTTTAGCCGTCAAGTTAGTTTGCATAAATTTTTTAACAAGTCTATTGATTGTACACTTTTTTGAATTTATATTTAGAGAAAATGTTATGTTTGATTATATACTCGGAATACAATTTTTTGTGTTCAATATTATGGAGTTCAAATTGAATATGTAGTCTCCAAATGTATATTCAGATTCGTATTAGTGATTTTTGTAGAAGTGTATTTTTGAAGTAATATATTTTTGTGGTGATTATAGTTATTTTTACATAAAACACTGTCAATATACAAAAGATATATGTAAATGTATAAGGATCTGTTAATCTGTATATAATGTCAATTTACTTTAAATTTTTTCTTTAACTTCAACGTTGTTGCATCGCTAGTTGGTAGTAGCTATTATAAATTCATCGCTAAATAAGATTACTGACGAATTTTACTGGTCAGCCACAAAATTTATTTGTTGGAAAATTTAAATTTTTTAGTAGGTATTAGTTATCAAGCACTTTTATCATTCACACTAATGTAATTAAAAGATAATGTATAGACTCAAATTATGAGCGTATTTTGAATTTTTCTGTTTAGAACTAAAGTTTCAATTCTTTTAGTAATTTTTTTTATGCATTTAATATATAGTTATATAACAATTCATTTTTTGGCCTATATATAATTATTTTATTTTAATATTTTTTTTTCTTATCATTGTTGGTTGATTAGAACTTCTTGATAAGCTAACTCACTATTATGTGTAAGTGTCTAGTTTTTTTTTTTAAATTTTTTAGAATAGAAATTTGAATTGAGCAAATCAATAGATATTCGATATGTATCATTTATCCTTGTATGATAAGCATGATTATAAATTTATATTGATGTTTCTAGAACTAAGTTGTGTAAGTATCTTTTTTTAAAAAAAAAAATAGGATGGAAATTTGGAGTAAGAAAATCAATAGATATTTTAAATGCCTATTAATCATTTGCCCTTGAATGATGAGCATAAAATTATAGACAATGAAAGAGTACAATTGATATTTCTAGAATTAAGTTTTATTTAAGTGTCTAGTTTTTGTTTTTTTTAAAAAAAATTAGAATAGAAATTTGAATTGAGCAAATCAGTAAATATTTGATATTGATATTTATTATTTATCCTTGTATGATAAGCATAATTATATATTTGTAATGATATTTCCAGAATTAAGTTGTGTGTAAATATTTTTTTAATAGAAATTTAGAGTGAGAAAATCAATAGATAATTTAAATTGTTATTAATCATTTGCTCTTGAATTATAAGCACAATAAAAAAGTACAATTGATGTTTCTAAAATTAAGTTGTGTGTAAGTGTCTAGTTTTTTTAATCTTTTGGAATAGAAATTTGAATTGAGCAAATCAATAGATATTTGATATTAATATTTATTATTTATCCTTTATGATAAACATAATTATATATTTGTAATGATATTTCCAAAACTAAGTTGTGTGTAAGTGTTTTTATTTTTTAGAATAGAAATTTAGAGTGAGAAAATCAATAGATATTTTTAATTGTTATTAATCATTTGCCCTTGAATTATAAACATAATTACAAATATATCATTGGTCGTCTATGTATTGACTTTTCTATATACTAGAAATATAATATACGGGCCCAATTAAGTTCCCATATTTTTCTTTTTAAACTTTAATATATTACATTATCATTGTTTCAAATGTTCATACGAAATAAATGCGTCATTTACAACCAAATATAGGTAAGTTGAATTCCAAGAAATTCCATGCATAGAGGAAGTAGAGAAGTGTTTAGATTATGAATTAGTATATTTCATGTTCGAGGAATGTATAAAAAAATTGATATCTTTGAAAAAAATTATCAATCTTCATATATTTTCGCAAGTGGTATTTATTTTCCATAGTTGCTATCTTCCATCTGTAATATTTTGCACCAAAAGCTTTGCATATGTGATAATATATACAAATCTTTAATCAACTCAAGTATAATTTTTTTGTGGTTAACTTTGTCGATAAAGTGTGTTCATTTTATTATTGTCTTCAATAAGTAGAAATAGTTCTATTTATGTTGATGTCAATATTGAAAGTATTTATTAAAAAAGTTAATTTCTGATTTCACAAAAAATAAGAGAATCATAAAAGTAACTTTATTTCTATATATAATAATACTAACAATTACCTTAATGTTAAATTCTAAATTAAATTATTAAAGAAAAATTAATATTAAACTCTAAATATCATGCTGTAAAAGAAAATTTTAAATCTTAGCCCCACAAAATAACAAATATACTTGTTTTTTTCTTTTGTAGGTTGTTTTTCCCTTTATTTATTTTTTTCATTTTTTTCTTTCTTTATATTTCTGAACATGGTCCTTTCCTATTGACATATTCTTTTGTTGTTCTTCTTTATTTTTTAACTCCTCATTTTTATTTATTTTATAATTTTATATTCCTCAAATTTGAATATTAACATATTTTTCTTCAAATTTTCTCAATTAAATAGTTTATCATATTTGATATTAAGAAAATATCCTACATAGAAAGAAAAACTAATAACTTTTGATCTTTCGATGATACATTATCAAATTATTAATTTCTTGATAGTCAGACATTATTTTCTCTTTAAGTCACTAAATTTGATATTTTTTAAGATTATATAAAAAATATTGATACATCATTTTTATAACTATTATAATATTCTAGACACACACTGTAGTAGTTATATTATATAATTTAATACCAAAAATATGTTTACGTTGTAAACATTAAAAGTACTTTTAGAAAAAAATATTAACTATTAAAACCCAATTAATTTTAAATTAGTTTAAAATTTTCTATGTCCAAACAAGCTTAGCATTTATTATTGTTTGTCAAAAATAGAAATTCTTCATTTTAAAAGTTATATTATATAGTAATGTATATTTTCTATGAATTTTGACTATTTTTTATGTAAATAAAACATGACTATATTTGTTGTAGATTAATTAATTTATTATATATATTTGAAATCATCCTTATTTAATATTCCTCAAAATTTGAATACTAAATTTTTTTCTTCAAATTTTCTCTATTAAATAGTTTATCATATTTGATATTAATTTCTTGATAGTCAAAAATTATTTTGTCTTTTACTCACTAAAATTGATATTTTTTAAGATTAGAATTCA
>DF357578.1:120492-148943 GCA_000787875.1 Solanum virginianum
TGCCATTGGGACACCTTTCATCTCTAGACACCTCCATAGGATATCCCTTGGGACTTTTTCATATGCTTTCTCGAGATGAATGAACACCATATGAAGGTCCTTCTTACTTTTCCTATATTTCTCCACTAGCCTCCGAACAAGATGAATTGCTTCAGTAGTCGACCGCCCCGGCATGAATCCAAACTGATTCTCCGAGATAGATACTATTCTTCGCACCCTCATCTCCACTACTCTCTCTCAATTTATATGAATTGTTTTACTTTTACTAGTGAATTTATTTTAATACATGTTTATATTTAGTAACAATTTAATTTTAAAATATTAATTTTCTTATTAATAAAATAATTTACAATCACATAAACATGTATGACTTATTTTAGACCACAAATTTATAAAGTACTTATGTTTTTTTCTTAAACTTTGTATTAAGTCAAACTACATGACATAATTAGGATGGAAGGAGTACCTTACTCTTTTGATGGTGGTTACTAATTGTATTGTATTGTATTATACTGCATTGTATTATTTATGTAAATATCTTGTCTGTTTTGATTATTATTTAAATTTTATCGTGTTGTATCGTTTAAATCCATTGTTAAATAATGACGAAAAATCTCATTTTGTGTTATGACTAATTTGGTATGATCACATGGTTACTTTACTATTTTTCTCTCATTTTGTCTTATTATTTAATGATTCTATTTTATTGTTTACCCTAACTTTTTGTAAAGTAAACTAGTATATGTACCTGCGCGTTGCACAAATAATATTAAGTATTATTTATAAATATTTTATATTATGATATTTTATCGAACATGTTGAAAGATATTATATTTTAAAAAGTTCAACTATTATATTGTTTCTCAATGAAGTATATTCCTTCTCTCCCTACACTCCACCCCACCGC
Source organism: Solanum virginianum (assembly GCA_000787875.1). NCBI lineage: Eukaryota > Viridiplantae > Streptophyta > Magnoliopsida > Solanales > Solanaceae > Solanum > Solanum virginianum. Next base: position 121,400 of record DF357578.1, read on the forward strand.
CACCTCACTCTCAATCCCTCATAATCAATATGTATGAATAAAGATGATGAAACATAGTTTAAATTGTTAATATTGACTTTTATTAGCTTATCACTTAACATAATGTAATTATCAAGTTTTCTTCTTATTAATATAAAATAAATCTATTTGATTGTTCACATTTGTTTAATCAAAATTTGTAGACAATAATATGTGTATTATTTACCATGTATAGCTAAGAACATTTTTTAACGAAGAATAAATTGAGTTGTGCAATATCGAAATTTTCTTGTGTATATTTACATTACCGTAAAAGCAAACTAATTTTTTAAAATTATTTTTTCAATTTTTATTCTTCATCATCAGTTTGAAGTTTTTGTTTAAAGGAAATGTCATTACTATATATTTTGAATATATACAAATTATATCTTTTGCACATCTCATTTTATTCTTCCGAATTTTGTTTAAAAGAAAATAATTTATATCTTATATGATCTTTTCTTAAGTAACTTTGACAAATATATATTTTAGAAGAATAAAAAATTGTCCTTATACATAGTTATATATATATATATATATATATATATATATATATATATATATAGTACGCGCTTTGCGCGTGATCAAAGTTTGTACCTCATCTAGTAATAAACATTATACAAAAAAGTGAAATTTAATTATGAACTTATGAAAAGATAAATAATTCACTACAAAATAATTTTAATAAATTATTTATTTACAAAAGTCCTATATAAGGAAGAAGTGGAAGTATATTAAATAAGGAAGATTTAATAATCTTTCAACAGCTAGAAGTCCTTAATTTTATCATTTATTTCCATATATTTAAAAGTCAATATTATAAATTAATTAAATAAGAAATTAAAGGAAAATTGTAAAAAAATAATTTTGTCTAAAGAGGAGTTTTTTAATGAATGGCAAAAAGTTTAAACAACATTTATTTCACACTTTTAATATAGTTACCACATGTATACACAATAATATTTAATTTAAATTTATATTATGATTTTTCTTATGTATATACATAGTAATACTTAATTTGAAATATATTCTGATTTTTAGTTTTTACCATTTATATACATAGCAGTTTAAATAATTTTCCTCTATTTTTTATTTTCTTTGTTTTTTTCTTATTTTATTTTTAAAAGTCTAATTTATTTGCTAATTGAATTATTTTTTATCTCTTAATAAAAAGATTTTATTATCATATTTATTAATTTTGTTATCATAAAATTGTCAAGTGGCTTTTCAATAGCTTGCCACTTGGCTAAACCACATTACAAAGTACTCTCTCTATATAAATTTATTCAAACGGCCGTATCTTACTTTTTTTTTTCCAGGGATTTATCATTCAAATTATTTATGTGTGATATACAAACGACAAAGAACTATACAATATATCGAAATATTATACTATTCATTAAAACAAACACTATAACTATTCATTAAAACATGCATGTTTCTTGGGTCTTCAAACGCCATAGACATAGTTGGCACTTGCTCTTCAAGTTTCGTCAGTCGATGTCATTGTAAATTAATTGGGTTGTTTAATTGGGGTTTGTGGTTCTCCAAATATGCTTATTATTTGACCGGAGTTCAGATAGCTAGCACTGCAATATTTTATATTAGTTGGTAGGGTTAGGTGGTTACCTAGTCAAGGGGTCTAGTAGGGTTGAGTAGTAGTGTTTTTTTTCTAGCATGTGTTGTCATTATTTGTTGTTTATGTGTTAATTGTATCATATTTTCATATTGTCATATTGTCATGTGCTTTCTTTTACTTTTTGTCATATCTAGTTTATTCTCTCACTTGTGGGATTTCACTAGGTATGTTGTTGTTGTTATTCTTACCATATTTACTACATTTCACTCAGTCGGCTGATGATGTCTATTGGGTGCCTTTCACCAGTACTCACCCCTACTTTTTTGCATCTACTCGTGGTGCAGGTCCAAATATGAGCCGCAGTCATTGCTTGGGAGCTTGTAGATGTGCCGGGAGACTTTGGTGAATACCACAGCCTCAGATATTCTACAATCTCCTTCTATTTTCTGGGCCATCATTTGTATTTGGACACTGACCCCGTACAATTATAGTTTTGGCTTGTATATGTAGGAGGTTCTCCTTGCTACGTATATATTTCATTTGGGATTTGAATATATAGTAGTTCTGTACAAGTGACTTTCAAGTCCTGAGTAGATTCTGTCTGCCGTACCTACATGTTGCTAGTATCTTTATCACAGGTGATTCAGGACAAGTGTCGTGGGCATTGAGCTGGTTAGCCTGTAGGCGAGATCAAACAAGGATCATCATAACCTAAAAGGTCGAATCGTGACAAAAACCATACAATATATCAAAATATTATATTATTCATTAACACACGCTATAACAATTCAATATATCACGAAATGATACGCAACGATCATCCCACCAAAGTGTAAATTACTAACCTCTAATAAAACTTGCTTCAATTCCTCTAGCCACTCCCCCGCCCGCCCCACCCCCACTCCCTCAATCCTTCCTCTTTCCAATCTCCATAACCAAAAAAAACTTGCACATTTTCCTTCCCTTTTTTTCCTTCTTCCTTTCACCCGCTTCTTCTCCTAGATGACAACCCTCAAATCTGATCAACTCAAACAGCTAAAAGACATATTCATGCGTTTCGATCTCGACGGCGACGGCAGCCTAACTCAGCTAGAACTCGCCGCACTCCTCCGTTCTCTCGGCCTCAAACCCGGAGGAGATCAACTCCACGTTTTACTCGCTAAAATCGACCATAATGGCAACGGATCTGTAGAATTCGACGAACTCGTAGATGCAATTATGCCCGATATGAATCAAGATGTATTGATGAATCAGGATCAGCTAATGGAGCTTTTCCGGTCCTTCGATCGCGACGGTAATGGCTACATCACCGCCGCCGAACTCGCTGGACAAATGGCCAAAATGGGTCATCCGTTAACGTATAGAGAATTGTCGAATTTAATGCAAGAAGCTGATACGAATGGCGATGGGGTTATTAGTTTCAACGAGTTTGCTAATATTCTTGGCAAATCTGCTTCTGATTTTCTGGGTATAAATACTGTCTCTGAATCCGTTTTGCTTAATTGATAATTTTTTATTCGCCCCAATTTACGTGACACATGCTGAATTTGGAGACTAGAAATCCAAATTGGGACGTTGGGAGTAATGTTTATAAAGATTGGGGATAATTTATTGACTTGGTCTGGTGGACCCTTGTTATATTGTATTTATGTATAACCTTTTTTTAGCTTTTTGATGTTTGTTAAGGTCAGATTATAGGACATTTTATGATTCTTTACTGTCCTTTCTCGGACTCTGCGTGAACGCAGAATGCTACATGCATTAGGCTGTCCTTTTATGTTCCTCGATGTATTTGATTTAAGGAGGAGAAGGACAATTGATGAAGTTGTAATGTCTTTTTAACTCTTATACTAACTAATTTTATGGACATGACTTCTTTCTATTGTCGGAATCTATAATACTACACTTTTTGTTTCAATTTATATGACTAAAAACTATGTTTTACCTTTGATTTCTATAGTATTCTTTTCTTCGAGTTTACTACATGTTATGTCAATTGTTTTGTTTATTCTGCTGTGTTGCTTTTGTTATCTTCCTTTTTATCTATTATGATTATCGGAAACAATAAAATTTGTGTAAATCCTACCGCTCCAGACCCCACTCGTGGAATGATTATTGTTGTTGATTGCAATTTATAACTCAAAAGAGAATGCATATAGGAAAATAAATTACATTTCAAATAGACATGATCATTCTTTAGTACTTGCTGGAAAATTTACAAAAGATGATTGCTTTACCTTTATCTATTCTCTTTACTGTGCTTCTTTCATAATTCTACAAGATATAAAAGAATTACTGTACACATGTTGCCTGCTCTGGGAAAATTTACAGACTTCCACGGCAATGTTTTCGTCTGTTTAAGACATGTCATGAGGGGATTCCAGTTCGAAAAACTGTGTTTTCGTAGGTCTGAAGACTGGTGCTGCTGAGAGAGATCTAATCAAACATCATCCGTGAATACCATTCATGTCGTTTTAGACTAGAATTCGATCTTGCTATTAAACGAGCAGTGAAACCTACAGTTGTGAGTCTTATTGACCTCTGCCTCACATCGTTGCAGAACTCAGGGTCATTCGAGTTTCCCTCATACCTTATCCATTGAATCATCCCATGGTACATTGGGAAGAACCGGAACTGCATTGCTTCGTATGTAAAGTAGGGAGCCAAAGCTGAAACAACCACCAAGAGTGTGACTAACCAGTATAACGGGGAGGGAACAAGAGCTTCCACGAAGACTTGGTATGCGTTGGTGGAAAGTGTCGTAGGCATGGATCCATATATAAGAAGGAAAATGTACCAAAGCGCGATTCCACCCCAGATGAAGATGTGTTGGATTAAGGTGAAATAACTAACAGCAAGAGCCATCTGACAGTTGACAACCCAAACCACACATGTGTACATTGTAGCTCCCATGATCGCGTAGTCACTAGTTTTACCATCTTTATCAAAGGCCTGGGGGTCTAACGCTGTTATGCAGATGAAGAAGATAATAGCTGCACTGCAGACACCATTCAACATCCAGCCAATTATACGACGCCAGCTGAAAAGGACGTTTTGTATGCCTTCTTGATACAGTATCGGAAACTGAAACATGTTACATTAGGTCAAGTACTTTAAATAATGACAGATAAATCGTGATCAATATTATGTGAAATCTGACATACCTTAAGACAATATCGAGCAGATACATCTTGATCAAAAACTCCCAAAGCAATCACTGGTAACGATGTGAAGAAGACATTGTAAAGCGACAGAAACCAATCGTTATATGCAAGTTGTGCAGAAAATGATGCATATGTCTCGTATAAGAAGAGAGTGAAGCCAAATGCAACATTTTTGTAGAAAAAGTAGCATATCTGCAAAGGAAAAGAAAAACCAGTTACAGAAATGCTCCACAAATCTTTTTGCGCGACAAATGTAAGGAAGAAATCCAGTAGCATATAGTTTACCATTGAAGAGATCCTTCGGTAACACCAATGACCATGCACTAAAAGCAAGCGTTCCAAGAATCGGAACTGAGCAATTGCAACATCACTCGACATAACAGCCTAACAAGTGTAAATCAGGGAAAAGAATACTAAGAAACAAATGACGAGGGACAGATGCAAGAAGTAGAATTGTGTATTGATGTACAAAGCTCACACCTGCATTCCTTCAACGCCACTGATTCCAATTCCAATATCCGCTTCTTGAAGCATTCCTACGTCATTAGCTCCATCTCCAATAGCTAAAGTCGTCTTTCCAGTCCCAAATTTAACAAGACTTGTTACCTGGACCAAGAACAGAAGATGAGAAATCCAGTTCCAGACAGAATACAAGAGAGGGTTACTCTGTAGTAATTAAGAGAACGTCAAAGGTCTCACAATCTAACAGCAACAATTTGGTGGTGAAGACAAGTACTCACCAATGCCTTTTGTTTAGGTGATGAACGACAGCATATAACAGAGGCACATCCGATTGCAAGGTCTAGAAGCAATCTTTTCGTGTCGTCTTCTAGAGCATATGTAAGAGATTTCCCATCAATGATCAAAGCAAATGCTTCTGTGCTTGAAGCTGTAAGCAAAGCCTTCCCTTCTATGATTTGTCGTACAACACTTGCCTTCGATGCCTATAACAAAGAAGAAATAACATACAACTCCATCAGTATTAAACCTTAACAATCATTCTAATAAAGAGGAAAACAGGATAAGTATTTACCTTGGCAATAGCATCTTTGTCTCCTCCTTTCTCGGTTGCTATAATATCAGGCGTTTCCAAGTTTATGACAATTTGCTTCATTCCTTGTCTAAGCAAACTACAGGCATAACTGAAGCAGAAATTATAGAAAAAAGAATGTTTAGACAAGCAACAAGAAACAATTGAATCAAACAAGTAATATAAAACTCATAACCAAATGCCATACCCGATATTGATGGCTGTTTCCATCTTATCTCCCGTCAAAACCCATATCTTAATACCTGCTTGTGCAAGTTTGTCAATGCATTCAGGAACCTAACACAATGAATAACAGAAACAAAGTCATACACCACATTCGAATGGTGGTAAGAAACCGGTGACTTGATTAAACTTACCCCTTGTTGGAGTTTGTCCTCAACAGCAGTGGCGCCTAGTAGAATCAACTCCTTTTCAATGTTTTTTGTTGCTTCATCAATCAACACATCACGGTCTACACTGACCGAATTCTTGGCCTCTAAAAATTGCTCATTGAATGTTTGGTATTCGTCGTTGGTGATTTCTCGATAAGCCAGTATCAAGGTCCTCAAGCCTGCATCAGCATACTCATTTACATGTTCCCTTGTTATCTCTTCAAATTCTCTTCCACTTTTCGCAAGACTTTCAAACATGACACTGCAAGAAGGAAAAGAAAACAAAGTCAGCAACTAATTTATGAATTTACGGTGTTTGTTAAAGTTGCAGTTTTATTAACCTATCAGCCCCTTTGCAGAGTAGCAATATCTTTCCGTCCTCATCCTTTACTATTACAGACATCCTTTTTCTTGCACTGTTAAATTCCAAAACATTCAAAATTGTATATAACCTGCAAACAAAGAAATCTATGATTACTCTTAATTATCCAAAATCTATTGATTCTTGCGGCAAAAATTCAAAGTCAAGACGGCTGTACCCACAAATAAGATGTCAAAACTGCTTCATTCTGGGAACTTGCACATCTTTCATTACAGGTAAAATGTCATTTTTAATATATGCACAAAATTTAGAACGTCATCGTTACTAGGCTGTTTTTATTACACATCTTGAACATAAAATTTCTCCTGTCTAAGGATATAAATATGAAGGATCTAGTTCAATGATTATGCTTTGTCATATTTAAAAAGTACTTACTATGTTGGTATGCTTTTTAACTTGTATTTATCAGGAAGCAGCAAAATCTCAAAGCTACTATACTTTCCCAAAAAATTATACGATAGAGACATGTTTGACAAACTAACCTCTCGACTTTCTTGCCAGATACGAGATCCAACTCAAGCACAGAAACACTAGTTTGTGTCCTCTTAATTAATTCAAAGCCAATTTCTTTAGCTGCAACTACAAAGGCGGCCTCGTCTGGAGATTCAGCTTCGTATGAAATCTTACTTGTTTCTTCATCCACTTCAGGTATGACCGTATGACAGACTGCTAATAAACGGAAAAACTTCTGTATAACATCTGAATGAGGCTCATGCACCCAACTCCCATTCATGATTCGCTCATCAATAAAGTTGAAGCCTTTTATTAAGGACTTCTTTAGACTAACAGCAGAATCCTCAATCAACGGAGAACCATTCCTTTTAGCCATAGCCCTCTCGACATCTGTAATACCACGTCCATAAGCTGTTCCAGCCACTGAGCACTTGACAAACTCCATTGAGTTACACGTCAAGGTACCGGTTTTGTCTGAAAGTATTGTGTCAACCTGACCAAGTTCCTCATTTAAATTTGAGGTACGAGCATGTGCTGGTTTATCCGTTTCTTCGTGATACATATGAATATCCTGATTAATGAACATACTCTGAAGAACTTTAACAATTTCTATTGACACATATAAGGATATCGGTATCAAGTAGCTATACAACATCACTGCTGTCAGAAAATGGTAAACAGAAGCAGCAAAAGCTCTATTGGGATCAAAATATATGTTGGATTCATCAGGCCGTAGATACCACCTCTTATGTCCATCATCTAAGTCCTCTTTAATCAGAAATCCAAAGCAGACTGATCCAACTAAGGACATAGTGACCAAAAGTCCAAATAATAAGTAGATGATTTTATCCATTCTCCTCTCAACGCTGCTTCTTTTCGAAGGGGGATCAGTAGCATTCTGCAAGACCTTTGTGTCATGACCAGTGAAGATAACAGCCCCATATACATAATCTGTGTTGCGCAGTTTAGAGTCTCTAAGAAGTAATTGCTGGGGAGAAAGAGGATTCTGCTTTTCTCCATATTCCATAGTTCCAACAAAAGCATATAAATTAGCATTAGGATCTTCACATCTAACAAAAGCCTTAAAGTCTTTGAAGTGGGAATCATCGTGCAACGATGAAGTCACCTCCAATGCCTGTTTAAGCTTCAAATTAGTCTCCCCATCAAGATTCATTGTTTCAACATAGCAAACTGCATCTTCGTAACTAGAGGAAAGCAACAGTAAGTCTGCTGGGAAGAACTCATCCTTCTCCACCTTAACAATGTCACCAACTCTCAAGTTTTTCCATTCTGTTTGGTTAAAAACTCCATTTTCTTGATGTACTTTGACCTTCCTATTATTCATCTCAATATCCTGAACGGTAGAAAACGTAAACACAAACAAAATCATATAAACTACAATGGTAACAATAGAATGGTCTAAGAAATGAAACTAGAAAATTCATAACATTATAAGAGATGACGTTGTTAATGCAGCAGCCACTTTTTCGATCTTCAAACTACAAAAGGATTAGCATGGACAATCAACAGAGGTTTTACTAGCCTATTCAACAATCAATAGGGAAAGCATGAAAGTCCTATTCTTTTTTTTGGGAATAAACCGACTAATCCAAATTCATGCTAGGGAGGCTCGGTGTGAGGGCATATCCCTCCCCACCAAGCGGTTTTCGTTCGTGTATACTTAATTACTCAGAAGAAGAAGAGTAAATACCTGCTGTTTTCTGTTCCAATCCTCAATACCTTCTTTCAACATGGTGACTCCAATGACAATAACAAGAGGAATAACAGCAGTAGCAGGAGAATAAGGTCTGAGTGGTGTAAAGGACAATATGGCAATGACAAGAAAGTAAAAGTTAGCCACTCTTCTAAACTGCTCAAATAAGGACTTTGGCAAGAAAGTTGCAGCACTATACTTTGTAGTGCTTACATAATTTCCAACATAATCCCTAATTATAGCCTCAAAACTACTTGGTTCATTACAATAAACAACTCTTGAATATCCTGGACCTCCAATTTGTGAATGATCAACAAATGATTCTCTTCCACATTTAAATGTGTAAATCTTGCTAAAATGTAACTTCCTCCTTCTACCTGTCTTCATTTTTTTATTTTTGCAAACTCCTCAACCCCAAACACAAAATAAAGTACCAAGAATAAAGCCAAAATAAAAAAAGAATTATTCTTTCCAACAAGGCAAATGGAGTTTTCCAAGAAGAACCCTTTTTCAATTGCCCAGAAACAGGAAAACTCCTTGAAAATAAGAACTTTCTCACACCCACCAAAGAGTTAATGAATAATATATACAAAAAAAAAAAAAAAAAACAGAACCCCAGATAAAGAATTCCCCCAAAAAAGCTTGAAACCCCAGAAAAAGAACAAAATACCAGACCGCTAGAGCTTACACAAACAAGAAAAGAATGAAGAAAAAGAAAAGTTCACAAGGGTGTCACATAGGCCTCAAAGATACAAGAAAGTTAATCACACTCAAAAAGTTTCAATCTTCATGCATATTTCAATGACCCAAAACAAACATTTCTAAGTTCACCCTTTTAAGGAAAGAAAATTAATCATATACACTCAAAAAGTTCCAATCTTTATGCAAATTCCAATGACCCAAAAACACAAACAAACATTTCTAAATCCACCCTTTTAAGGAGCTCAAAGGGGTGTCATATAGGCCTCAAAGATTCAAGAAAATTAATCATACACTCAAAAAGTTTCAATCTTTATGCAAATACCAATGACCCAAAGACACAAACAGAAATTTCCATGTTCAACTTTGAGAGGAAAAAAAGAAGGTGGAAAATGAAGAAATGAAAAGGAGACTTTTTGAGTTATAAAATTTATGATTAATATTCTTATAGTTCAAGGTGGAATAGTGGTAAAGTAAGAAAGACAATGTGACAAGAAAATGTTAGTTGATCTCCCTTTGGCTTGATACCATTTCAACATTAACTTGGATCTTCCTTCTCTCTTTGTCATGGGGTTGACTTAGCATAAATTTGGACCAACCTTAAAAAGAAACTCTAAAATCTTCACATAAAAATTGTTCCGTAAAAGAATACAAATTCCCATCTAATAATAATAATTGTCCTAATTAAAATTGCAAATTAAAACATATTAATTTTTTTTAATCTTTTCGACGGGAAAAATTGTGGATTCTTCCATTTTTGGTCTTCTCTCTGTTCCACCTGGGAGTTACACAGAAAGTGAAGACAAATAAATGATATACTAAAAAAGATGTACGCTTTTATTTGTCCAACTTAAAAAATAAGCAATAATTTAATAGCATAACAAAAATATTCTCTGTCTTAATTTTTTTCCCAAAATTTTAAATTTTTAAACTTTATTTGTGTTTGAGTATAGAATTTTAAATTTTTTCTAAAATAAAATTGATATATTTAGAAATTACATAAAAAAAAATATACTACAAGCCATGAATTAATAATTTAAATTTTGAATAGACATATAATAAAATTATAATCAAAGAATAATTTATTTAACTCTCAAAATTTAAACATAAATTGAAATTTAAAAACATGTATATTTTAATTAATGTGATTTGGAGGTAAACATGGATAATTGTAGTGGATATTTTAGAAAAGAAGTTCCATATAGATGAAGACAAAAAATGGACTATATATAATGTGTTAGGTAGTTTGTTTTTATACACGTAGCACTTGTAGCCGGACACACATAAGTCTAATCTAAAAAGGAGGTTAATGCAAAAATAATTATTCCCCTTTTAATTTATGTGATATTTTTAAAAAATTAAATTTAAATAAATTAACTTTTCATTCAGATTTATTTTGTATATTAGAATTTTAATATGTAAATTCATACTTCAAAAATTAAATTATGTGTCTTACAACTATCACCGTGTGACATAAATTGGGAGTACATATCTTAGTGCAAATATGTTGCAGTTAAAAAGGATGTAAATGAATTTGGTTGGTTCAAATTTTTTAAATAATAAATTTAATTATTCATATTGAATTTTAAATTTATAAATTTTGTAACTCAATAGTAATGTAGAAATAGAAAAATTATAAAATTAAAATATTTGAGTTTAGAGAATTTATTGTATGTCCTTAATGAATTTAATTTCCTTACTGTAATTAAGGTTGTGAATTATTTTCTCTCAGTATAAAATAGATAAACTATTACAAAAGTAACAGTACCTAAAACTTTTATAACTTTAGTGAATGATAAAGGTTAATAACGAATTCACATGCAAACTCAATTTTGTGCGTAAGAAAATATATGTACAAGAGGAGGAAAATCAATGTTGAAAACTGAAAGAAAGTTTTTTTTATTTGTAGCTAGTAATGGGTGTGTACTCACCTATCCAAAATAGTCTCATCTGTTCTGAACATGCATGGCATCTTTTGAAAAAGAGGATGTCTATTAAGAATTTTATGCGCTATTTTAAAATTTAGTTAAACTAATTTCAAAAATTAACTTAATAATCAAATAATTTATAAATTAATTTAATTAATAAATAATGTATGAATGAATGAATTAATTAATAATTCAATGAATGAACTTCTCATTAATATCAAGAAAAAAGAGATCTAATGAGATTGATTTAATAAATTTTGGCTAAAAAATTTATCAATCAATCACATCGTCGAAGACTTAACATTTTAATCGCTAAAGGAATTGTTTCATAATATAAAGACAAAAATTTCTCTATTCTACGAATGAGAGAGAAATGACTTTTCATTTTTCCGTTACTTGACTCCCCACTTTTTCTTATTCTTTCAATTTTCATTTTTCAATTCACACTTTACTAATAAACCAAACTAAACTAATAAAATTTGATTTTCTTTCAACCTTGAATTTTTTAATTTGTTTTTGGGTTTCTTGAATTTTTATTTATTTTTTAATTTTTTGATAAAATATTCACACAAAAGTAATTATTAACTTGTGATTCAAACATTTCTCTAGTCCTATAAAAATATAATAACTATCAAGGTGTTTCTCAAGACAATAATACAAAATATGATATGACTAATAACACTAAAATATTCAAGAAAAATAATAATAAAATTGTATAAAACAAAGATTACAAATAAAGAAATCATAATGAAAATGATTATAATTTTAAAATATCAAATTATGCTAAAATAAGTTTAATAAATACTAATAATATAACTAAACACTACAGAAAAATCAAAACTAGGTTATATATTTTAATTGTCTCAATAAATATAAAATTAAACAACAAATATTCAATATTGCTGTAATTCAATGTTGAATTGATCTATGATTATTAGCACTAATATTAATTTGATTTAATTTGAGCTTTATTAGAGTTACTAATATTTATGGAGTATAAAAACTTTATTGAACCATTCAAAATTCTAAATCAAATTTAAATAATATGTTACAAAAGATAAAACTACATAAAAAAAAATGTATATGACATATTTATAATTATATCAGAGTAGATATTTTTATGAATTAAATAAATTTTAAAGATTTATATATAGATCCCAAATTAATTTTTTTGAAATTAAAATAAACAAACAAATTATATTCAGCTTTTTCCCCAATATCAATCATGTCAATTGAATCACTAATTGAGCATTTTTCTCTAATTTGACTCAATTTCTGATACTCCATTGGATTTTATTCATCTCTAATTACAGTATATTAAGTAATAATAAGTATACTAATTCCAATAGGTAAAGACAAAAACATGACGATATATTTTATCTTAATAATCTGTATATAATTAAATATTAGCATAAAAATTGACTAAATATAAATCTAATTACCATAGTCTGTATATAAATTAAATTAATCAGCATCCGACATCTAATACGACGAGAGAATCAAAATATATATTTTTTTGGTTAAAGGACTCAAACTTATTAATTACTTACTCTTGACAAATTCTTAATAAAAAGTATTTTCTTCGTCCTAAATTATCATCGTAACAAAAATCACTCTCGTTAAGAAATTAATAAATATAATATATTTTTTCATTTTATTTTAGTGCTCAAATCTATTAAAAGAAATTGTTTTAAATTAATTGCTCATTTAAACAATTAAAAAAATAATTAGTCACTTTTTTCAACTTTGCCCTTATTACTAAATGTGAACAATTATATTACTATCATTTCTAAAAAATATCCAACATCTTAATAGGATTCTATTAGTCAAATTATATTTCTTATTAAATTTTTTAAAAATTGTGCCAAACGTTTTCCTGGAAAATATAATTTATTGAATTATTCTTACTTAATAAATATCGCATAGAAATTTAGCATTATTAAGAAAATAGGGTATAGGGTATAATTGAAAAAGTATGCTAGTTTTTTTTTCTTGAATTCCTGATACTAAATTTTGGGACAAAATATTTTTATTGGGACAAAATATTTTTATTAATATGACACTTATTCTATTTTATTTTCCTTCTACTAAAAATATTTTGTCCTTTTTACTTGTTTATTTAATCAAATCAGAAGAGGTTCCTTCTTTCACTTTTACTTATCATATTTAGATTTGACGTATTAACTAAGAAAATAATAATTAACATAATTATTTTGCTATATTGTCATTTATTCTTATTTGTTGATGTTTAGTTCTCCATTAGATTTTGAAAACTAACTCATTTTAATAATAAAATATGGAGAAAAAATTATTTTCTTCTTGTATGTTAATAATGACAATTAAAAAATAAAAATTTATTTTTAAAATAATAAACAAATAAAAATGAACAAAAAATATTATTTTCATTTGAACAACACCTTGTAATTAAGTAACCACATAAAGTATTGTTTGTCATACTTATTATTTTTAAAAGTGAAAAAATAATTTATTTTTAATATATTGGTGGATGAGTAAAATGAATAAAGAAAATACTCAACTCCATTTTAATTTACTTTGGACTTAAATAAAAAGTAAGTAGTTTATCTTATCTATTTTAGCACATCAAGATGATTTTTTTCCTCTTACTATTCTTAGTATTAAATAGTAACTATGTAAAATAATAGTAGCAAAATTTAAAATTCCAAATTATCCTTAATAAGATTAATTTAGCAACATATATTTCCAATTTAAATTTTATCAAAGAATATGAAAAAGTATGAACGGCAAAAGTAATCCCTCCTCTATTTCCAAACTTTTTTTTGTTTATTTTTCTTTTAAAAAAGGATACAATACCAAATGTTAATCTAAAGTCAAATACCACCAACAAACATAACTAAAAATTGAATAAGATGTCTACCAGTATTGCTTGGGAAGTATGGCCTGACTAACTAACCACCATGACCTAATTAAGTGCATGCGTGCTCATAGGTGATCCTTAATTTCTATCTAATTCTTGATTAACTAAAAACTAGAGGTGTAATCTTACTTATCTTCTCATACTAAAAAACTAAACTCAAATGATAATAAGCCAACCCCAAGTGCAATTTAGGAAGGATGATGTGTACATAGTCTTATTTCTGATTTATCTCGTGAAAGTAGATAATCTATTTTCAATAGATTCTTAGTTTAAAGACAGCATGTCAAAATCAAGTATTAAAAAAAAATACAATAGAAGCAATCGATGCTGACAATAATGTAGATGAGAGTAGTAAAAATAATAGAACAATATAAAAAAAATTATTGACCCTTTTTAATATGACACCTCTTAAAAAAAATTAACTAGAGATATATTTTACTAAACTAACATTATTAATAATGCTTTAAAACATTAAATCTATCACTAACTATTACTCTCCCTATCCTATATTAGATGTGCATCTTATTAAAAACAGTTGTCCCATATTACTTAATCACTAACTAAATCAAGATAGAATTGATTAATTTTTTTTCATTTTATTCCTACAACTAATATGGTTGTTTGATTGTGAATAATTTCTGATACTAGCTATTTCTATTCTCTATGTATATTTTTTCTTAACTTATTTCTTATGATTTATATGTACAATGGGCAAAAATAGTAAAATTGACAAATCTATTAATTATTTTTTACTTCCCATGTAAAATTAAGAAAAAGTCCATTTAATATGGAATGAAGGAAGTACTACTTTATGCAGTTATTTAAAAATAAGGATAGAAATAAAAAAGTATTAATTTTTTTTTATTTCATAGATTGACGAGTATATTAAAATAACTATATTTAGAATGAGAGTCAAACAGAGGTATTCTCTATTGTCTATATAAATAAATAAGTTTTGATTGACAGTGATAAAGTATTACATAAATTATAGTTTAAAATAATTTAAAATCTAAATAAATATAATTTTTAAAAACTCGAACTTAATTAAATTAATTATTTTATATTTTCTACATCGAAATATATTTGTACAGTTATGATTCTCCACTATTTTCCCTTGTACAAATAAATATTAGAGATTTGATTAATATTGATAAAATTAATTCTTTTTATTATGTTGATTTACTTTATTATAGAACAATAGAACATCTTAAGCTTATAGAGTTAATTAATATTTCTCACTTTTTTCGTTTTAAAGATAATGTTTATATTTTTATAGAAAAAAACATATACATTATATGAATTAAAAAAATAAAAATATGATGATTTAATTTTTAAAGGAAAAAGTGTTGATAATGAATGTCTTGATTTCCTTTGTTTGTGCATGAAATGAAATTAACTTGATCTTAAACCTACTTCAAATTATAAATGTTTTAACCTGAATCATTTATCAATCACAACTTTACTAAAAAAAATTATTTCAAGAAGTCCTAATAATAAGTTATTAGGATCATCAATAAATAATACAAATGTCTTTTTCTTTTGCAGAACAAACACTATTTTTTTTTGGGTTGAATAAGATGTGATAACACACGTATAAACATGATTTATTTATTTTCAAGATCATTGTAACGTGTCAAAACGTACCAAATCAATTTATAAGAAAAGCAACTACACAAATTAGTTTGTAGTTGATGTGTAAAATCTCCAACGTGTGTTTTGATGGATGTATAAATTTTTTAAATTTTTGGTTAAAAGTTTTGAGTGCGAATTATGAGAGTAAATTTTTTTGATATAAAGTGTTTTTTTATTTAATATAAATTCAAATTAATCAAGTTTAAAATAAACAATTTGCATTATATAAGGTAAGGTTCGAAAATAAATGATAATCAAATTAGGAATCGACATGTAGTAGATCAGACTTGAGACGTGCAATGTATGGATCTAGTGTTATTTGAAAAAGCAAAAATTCGGTACTTAAGTTTTCACTTCCACACAAACTTAAATTATAAAAATTCTCTATTCTCAAGTTTTTATCCCGATCTTATACACATTGTTCTATTTTCTATTATTGTTTTATTTATTTATCATTCAATTACATATATTTATTTATAATTACTTTATTATAAGATTAATTTAATTTATGTGATCTCGAACGATATACTAAAAGTTCAATTGTACCTTCTCTAGAGTAACAAACATTGGGTAGGGAAACAAAAAGGATAATAGCTAATTGAGTTATACTGACAGGTAGCTGCTAATTGTAACTTTATCTAATTAATTATTGCTAATTATAACAAGCATAAAATTATGCCATCTTACCTTTGCTTATCACAAAACTAATGATAAAACCTAGTTGTTAAAAAAAAAATCATTTTTATAACAAGTCCACTATTGTCATTCTTACAACTAAGTAGGTTAGCACCCTTTCAAATCCTATATTATTAAGTTTCCCTATCCATCAAATAATTTGATTTAATTTCAAAAACTACATACTTTCTGCTAGGTTATTTCCAGTGTAGAAGTGAGAGAATATAAAAAGGTTATTCAAGATATATAGGATTTTAAAATTTATTCTAAACAAAAGAACTGTCATATCTAAATTTTTTGTGAATATAAAATACTTTGCGCATCAAATTATTTAAAACATATATGAAATCATATTGAATATTAATAAACTATATAACATCTATATTGAAAATTTAAGTATTGTATATGTCATTAGTCCGAACTTTTGTAGCAATCATTTGTAATAACTACCTTAAAAAATGGATATAGAGATTCTTCATTTCTATCCATGCTTCATCTTAATTGTTATTTGAACAAGCAAAAACTATGTGTTTATTCGACTGGGGATAGCATTTTTCTTCTGCACGTCCACAGATAGGAGTTCTGAAAAACCTAAACATATCAAAGATAAATAGAGAAGTAGAAATTTCTTCAATGAATTGCACTCCTTCGTATTCGTCATTAATGGGTTTTTTTTTTCTTTCTACAGTACCTAAGGGAATGACTCAACTATCCCACCTGGCCATAATAGAAAAATAGATTAAACGAGCCGCTTATCATCACAATAGGTGTCAAGTGAAAGTGCAATGATTTATGCAATTGAGGCATCCTAACAAACCAGTAGACATGAACCTATAAATTAGATAAAATAAATGAGTTGAAAAAAAGTAATAGTTAAACTAATTCCAAAATGTATGATTGAATCAAAGTACTTTTGTCACGACCTAACCTTATAGGTCATGATGATGCATACCTTACCCGTGATAGGCAAGCCTAACCCTTTTCTAGAACAACTAGTAAAAGGCATAACAGAACAGTTTAACCAAACTAATGTAAACACAGGCTAATGTTAGACATTCATCAATATAACAACAACAGAATGTCACCTCCCAAGACCTGAAAGTGATTTGCACAGAGCTACTATAGACAAGATACAACACACTAATCATAATACATCTCTATATACATATAAAAAAATCCAAATAATACACAGGGCAAGTCTTGAATGGCAAAGATAGTCACGAATAGAGAAGGAGACCGTAAGGATCAACAGCCGTCCAATGCTCTCCACTAGTCTCTGAATATAGCTATCACAGGGCGAAACACTACTGCTAGCTCGGGCTAGGACCTGCACCACAAAATAGATGCAGAAATATAAGGTGAGTACCAGGGATATGGTACGCAATAGATATCATAGGCTGACTGAGTAAAAATAATAAATAAAGCAGGGATAAACCATAATATAATTCTACAGTAGCTATCTACCAAAACCAAGTAATGTATATATATAGGTGCAAAGTAACTCAAATCCGTCAAAACCAAGTAATGCATATCTTTACCAATGGATGTAACCAGAATCTGGACAACAATAGAGTGATGTACATAGGTGTTAGGCCCTACCGACTAAACTTGTACGCCAACCGAACCCCATAAACCCAGCCGGTACACCCATACACAATGAAGAGTAAATAGGTGTAAGGCTACAAATGTCAAGTCTAAACTGAGCTCCTAACCCAATCATGTATATATAACCACAACTCTGATAGAACCATCTAGCTAAAATGCCGCCAATATTGGTACGAAGCAGAACCGAGCAGTACTAACCAAAATCATGTAAGACAAGCAGGTACACGAGTGTAAGATACTATCTAACCTAATTGTATATATGCCCGTCGAGCCCCTATAAGCTTAGTGGGTACACCCGCACACGATGTAGCCAAGTATATATCAATCAATCCCACACATAGGGACTTAAACCTTTATGATATAGGGACTTCAACCCTGATCACATAGGGACTTCAACTCTGATCATATAGGGACCTCAACCCTAAAAACATAGATACGTCAACCCTGATCACATAAGGACTTCAACCTTGAAACATAGGGACTTCAAACCTCGACTAGATCTCAGGCAATGCCCTGGACTGAATATCAAGGCGTGTTAAACTCAAGAAATACTCTGGACTGGATATCAAGGAGTGACAAACTCAAGCAATACCCTAGACTGGACATTGGGGTGTGACAAACTCAAGCAATACCTTAGACTAGACATCAGGCGTGGCCACTTAAGTAATACCCTGGACTGGACATCAGGGTGTGATAAACTCAGGCAATATGTTGGACTGGACATCAAGGCATGGTGAACTCAGGCAATATCTTGGACTAAATATCAAGGTGCAGTAAACTCAGGCAATACCTTGGACTAGATATTAGGGTGCAATAAACTCAAGTAATACCCTGCATTGGACATTAGAATGCGACATGGATTGCAAGTAACAGGTTATGTCTTGTATTCTAACACATATTACGGACCTGACATGAGCTCGCACTGGTGGTACATAGGATATAATCAAGACTATACTCTACCTAACCCAATTCTGCAAATTTAGTCTACAAGAATCAATGCCTTTTAAGTCATGCTAGACTCAATATAGTTGTCTATCAATCCTGATCAACGTGGGTCTCGGGCATCACTAGCCTAATTATAGACTCAATATAGTTGTCTATCAATCCTAACCAGCATGAGTGTAGGGCATCACTAACCTAAACATAGACTAAGGCCCAATAACAATTGATAATCATGAGTACAGTAAACAGTCAGAGTACAACCACCGTATAACAGATAACTAGTATAACAATATATCATCAACAACTTCAATATGACGGTCATTTAATACGGTCATTTTAACATTTAAATCATAGAAAATGAGTTTAGGTCAGTTTTCGAACAAAAAAATGTGTCCACTATGAAATTATGAAACAAAGCCCATATAATATTCTCTATACTTTCCTGAGCCTGTACCTGAAATTCAAGCTCAATTCGAGGTCTAAAATAATATAAAACAGACTTATCTTGAAAAAAAATATTTTAAAATCGTCATCCAAATGTTCTCAAAGCTCAAAAATAAAAAATAAAAAAGATATCTCGAAATCAGGCTGAAAAATTCCCATCTGATCTCGTTAAAGTAGCTCGGGGATCGTTTTTGCGACACATGAAAAGGTGGCCACCCCTTTAATGACTGAGGACTTCTATTGCAGTCATTGGAATCCAATTTTTGATCCTTTTAAGTGCGTGAATCCTGCAAAAAGAGAGCCCATTGCTTAAGCGATTGGGGCTCTATTAAAGCAGTGGTCATTATAGGGATCAAGCCATCGTTTTTGCAAAGCCGCGAGTATCAGAACTCAATAAATTCACAAAGTTCAAACATAATTCCAAAGGACCTTTCAAATTAGTTCGAAATGCCGTACACATCAATCATATATATTATCCTATTATTTGATGTTTCTAATCAATGAAACTATTGAAACACGGATTTGAAGAAGTCTTCTTTGCCCAATATCCGTTTAGTCACAATAAAATTAACCTAAGGCTTAAAAAAGATTTTAAAAAAACATCCTCGAAAACCACCAAAAAATAAATCAAAACTTTTTCTAGGCTTAAAATTGCTTCCTAAATTCAATAAAAACAATAGAAATTTATTATGAGCATTCAAACTGTGAATATTGACTAAAGTCAACTTTTGATCCAAAATAATTTAAACATTCAATTTATGATCCCAAATCAACAAAATAACCTCAAATTTAAAATCAGCGACACTTCTGGACCAAATTTACATTGCGAAACCGATGGAACTGGTGAATTTCATTTCAAGAATCATAACTTCGATTGATACCAAAAAGCTTTCTTTGAACGACTTAAGTCTTCAAAACTCAAAAATTAAAATTTCTTAATTTTTCAATAAAACTTCAAAATCAAACTCACAAACTGTTAAAACATGACTTGGAGCAACTATCAAGAAGGAAAAATAGTAATTTTTGTATTTTTCAAAAATTAACATTTAGGATCATTACAAGAGGAGCAATCCATATATAAGAGAGAGTAAATAATAACGACAGAAATAACATCATATAATTCACTCGAAATAAAAAGAGGTTCACATAAGCGTCGATGTAATACACATGTCTCATGATTTCTCCCTCCACACAAAACTCTTAAAACTCCTAGGACTATATTAGAAGCAATGTGCCTCTATTAATAAAAAGGACTTGCCAAATATGAAAACAAATCATGTCAAATACCCAATGCTTCCGACCGATAACTAACATTCCTTAATTTTTAAAATATATACTCTATTTCTAAGAAAGAAAGGTTCGAAATTGGAAAAAAAAATATTTTTTATTATTATTTAATAAGAATATTAGAATTCGAATCTAGGCAAAGTTGAGTACAAATTTTAATTTTAAACACAAATTGTCACTTTTGAAGAAACGTGATAAATACGTGAATGTGATAAAGACAACGTGTTTAATTTATTTTGGTTGTTTTTTTTTAATACTTGACTCTAAACACATTTTTAGAAAATGCAGTAATTCCAATTGATTTATCTTTTCCACTTCTTCTATTCATTTTTATTTGTCATTTAAAAAAATAAAATTTTATATTTATTTGTCATTTTTAACATATAATAAGAAAATAATTATTTTTTTATATTTTATTATTAGCATTAAATATTATTCGTCAAATAATTTTTCAAGATCTAATTATAAACATTAATTAATTAATAGAAATAATGTGATTATATATATATATATATAGTAACGTATTTCTTGAACAGAATGATTTGGACCTCTTTGAGACTTATTTGATTTCCATGAAAGAATTTTTTGGATCATTTTGAAGAATTTGATTATCAAGAAGAGTATGATATATATATCTTGGTCTCATTATGAATATCTCAAGAGTTTACGGCATATTCGAAAGAGAAAATATATTTTTTTAATATAGGCCTGAGTAGGATTTTGTATATATCCTTTTTATCTTTTGAGTTGTTATGCTAGATCTATCACGACCCAAGCCCAGGGTCTAGACGTGACACAACGAATGAGAAGCCCAAAGATAATCCAAACAAGTCTCTTAGCATATCATGTACACATCCTTGGTTGCGGAAGCAAATTAAGACAATAACAAGAGTCAATTATAAAAAGGGAAGCGAGGCTAAGGGAAGTCTTTCATAATCAAGAATGCATAGGAAGAGTCGAGCTCATAAGCATATACAATCGTAGTATCCAACAACACCTCTACTAGAGAATGGAGCGGGGACCAATACATTTTTTGGGTTCGCCCTCATGATAATAAGTATCCAACATAAAGAACAAGTCTCAACATAGCATGAATAAAATAGATATGTATGAATAAAATAGATATTGTCCTTGGAGTTGAGGACTCACCAAAAAGTTTCCTCAAGAACCGAACTGGCCACGTGGAGGAGGACGGTCGATAGGAGCTTCGATTACTACATGGTAAAATCATGTAGGCATAGAGTATGCGTTAGTACTTGAAATGTACTAAGTATGTGGGGTGCAATGCAATAACGATATAAGCCATAATATTCAAAATGCATACATATAAGCAATAGATATAATCTCAATATGGCATGTATGATCAACGCTTGTAATAAAATATGCATGTAAAACATTCAACTTGCACATGATAATATACGTATGTGGAAGGAGACCTTAACCGACATAGACCAAGCGAGCTATAACTGGGAATCCAAGGCATGACACCCCCTCGGCAAGGTGATCAAGGCATGTTATCCCCTCGACAAAGTGTGGTCTGCTTGCGAAGGTAAACCATACATGACCCCACTTGAGGGGAAATCATGAATAATTTAAGCCATGACATACCCCTGAGAAGGTGATCGAGGCATGACACCCCCTCAACAAGGTGTGGGATAACTAGATGGATCCACTAGTAAGCCCTTTAAGGGAAAAATATAATCCTATGGTGGCACATAGTTTAGAGAGTAAAGACTTTATATAAGGATGCCTTGCTTCGAGCCCCCACCTTAAGCCTCAATCAGTGCTAAGTCTAATCCCACGGAATAATTGAAATAAGTATAACTTTAATCATAACTTGAATAATTTGTAAGTTCCCACCTTAATCCTCAATCCGTACTAAATCTAGTCCCACGAAATACTTGAAATAATCATAACTTTAATCATGACATGAGTAACTTGTAATAGACATGATAACATGACATAGCTCATTCACATGCTTGACCCCTACTAGTGAGCTTAACTTGAATATGAGGATAAAATAGTAATCATGCTTGATCCCTCAACTTGACATAAATGGCTCATAAGAGAGTAAAATTTTGATATAGGGCTCAACTTGTTACTTGTAAAATTATAGATACTTTTCATGAATTTAATACATACTTGGGAGCCCATGATTACCTTGAAATCACTTGACTTGCAAATCATGCAATAACTCATCTTTAACTTGAAAATCTTTGTCATGTAATTTAATCAAACACATAGTGGGTATATGGACATGTCACACCCCAGGAGGGTACCCTAGGTGTAATCGGCACTCGGAGACTATTGCTAGTCCCCAAGCGAATCACTTGGCCTCATTAAATTCATTCCTTCATACATTCTACAATACAAACCAACGGAAGAATAAAAAAAAGTAAATGGGCTTATCTCCTCAAATCTTAAAATAATACTATAATAAAGACTAGTAGAAAAGAAACTGGTTCATAGGTTTATTAATCAACAATCTGACTCTAGTCTATGAAGCCTCTATCACTATTAGGTGGTGCCAATGACAGACCTATGGCTACCTCAATCAAAATATAAGCTAAACAATAACTAACTCTAAAGCAAGATGAAAATAATATAGGATTCCTCCAAAGTAAGGGAGCCTCACCAATCCGCTGAACATCCAATGATCTTCAACGAAACATCTGCTGATGATCTCGATCTTGTATATCAACATCATGAAATGATGCAGTCCCAGAGGAGGATATCAGTACGTGAAATATACTGATATATAAAATATCTGAATGAAATCAAAACAGGTAGAATAGTATGGAAATAACATCAACTCAACTCAAAAGACTCAACTCATCTCAATTCAGTAAAATATGCAAGTTTAAAGTAAATCATGCTCTTTCAAATATACATTTGAAAAGAAAGAATAATCTTGTTAGAAACCTTATACTCCATCAATGTTGCTTGATAGTTTATCTTAATCAATATCTATCCTGTTGCGCCACCTTTAAGTTAGGTGGGGCACAACGAATAGGCATCATTGCCACGTCCATCCTAAACTTGCCACGGTAAAGGACGTAGTCTGTCTATCTCTCTCTCACTTGGATCCAATGAGAATTGTCCAACTATTGGGACAATAGTCAGCAGAACGTGTTGCACACTATCCGACGCTAGCACATGCAGTTCTAGGGTGACACTTTTCACCCAACTCAATGTTCAATAATGCTCCCAAGACTAAAACATGCATTATTATCTATCAAATCTATCTTCGTTAAACTCATGTCATCTATCTCCATCATCTATCAATGAAACTATTATTAAAAGTATATTTACATTGCCATCATTATGTTCTCAAAATATCATTTAAACTCAATGCTCAATCCCATTAAACTCATTAGAATATCAATTGTTTTCAAAATAAAAAGATAATACACATGTTTCAAAATAATCTCTGTATATAACCAAAACTCTCTCTCAAATTACTATTCATGCTCAAAAGTCATATTCATGAAAACTAAAGAACATATGCTACAAGAAATCATCAGTATTTAACATGATTCATATGACTATGAAATCTTAGTTTTCAAAATAAAGCATAAAAACAACCATAGTCTTCAATTAGGGCCCATGTGAATGAAAACATGAATATATATCCAAACAATTACTTAACTTAAAGAAGATTATATACAGGAAACTCATTAATATTGTAGAAACTTAAATCAAGAATTAATTCAAGATAATACTTCAAGAAAATAAGTGTATCGACTCAAGAAACGTTCAATTCTCATCTAAGACCATCTATGGAACACATGGGGAGAACAATCTCATGCTTTTAGTTTAGCCTTACATACCTGGGATGAAGATTGTACTAATCTTCACAAGACTTGGACTCGAACCCTCAATCCTTAAAGCTTTCCTGTCTCCCCTCTCAGAGTTTTTTTGCATAGAAACTTAAGAAAATTTGGGTTTTTGGAACCCTCAATCGATATAAACGGTCTTATAAATACGTTTTAGGACTTAGGATAAGATGGGGAATGACCAAAAGGCCTTTCCTGAATTTAAAAGAAAAAATTAAATTTGGTACATTGGTCCGCGACGCGCCAGGGGCACGGACCAGTGTATTTCACAAAATTTTTCCAAAATTCAATTCCCGTTGAAAATTTCAAAATTTAAAAAGAAACCTAAGTGCATCTCCAGCCGCTTTCGTGTCGCGCCACAGACGCGGATCAACACTGTTTTGGGGCCAAATTTAGAAATTTATTTTTTGACCCGGTTGCTCTAAAATTGGGTCAAGACCATTTTCTCACTCGATTTTCCGCGCTAATTGCAAATTGCGTCTCAAATTTCCAATCAGAGTTTTGAAAGACGCGTTATACACATGATACATTTTAAGGGCGTTTCAATAATTTTATGGGGTGTTATAGGACACTTATTCCAAAATCATGCAATTTAGATAGTAATGGACATAAGAGAATAAAATCAACCATTTTAAAATCATGCAAATCAACCCACCAATTATAGTAGTAAAATTCTTAATTTAGATATCATGAAATCCATCTTAAAAGTTCACTATATGTACCACCCTAATTTTTTTAAGCTGAGACTGAGTCATCTTTCATATGATATATGATTTATTTAATGATTTTTAATTGAGTATAAGTGCTAAATTCAATTTCTTAGTGTGAGAATAGAATTGGAAATGATATAAGGTTGCAATCCTAATGTAAGATTTTATAAACATTAGATGGACCAACGACTTTTAGGTTGTATATACATGCTAGGATCAATTCCTAAGTAAGTATATTAGATGTGATTTAGAGTCATAAGTGATCTTTTACATCAAGCCAAGGCCAAAGTATTTCTACAGACTAAGTTTTCGTATGAGTAGATAGAAGGGGTAACTTCAAATGATCATATCTCCTAAAGTATAATAAATTAGGTGACCCATAATATATCAAATCGAAGATAATTGAATTAGTTTCCAACACATTCAATTTTTTCTTAATCAGAGTTCAGAGTAGAAAGTTATGACCATTTCAATAAAGGAGTACAGATCTGTCTGAAGGTCCGCACCCCGAGCGCATCGCAGACCTGACGCAGACCCTTACTGGATAAGCTATGATGTATTTTTTTTCTTTTTATTTTGAGGGTACTTTTTATCTTAAAACCTTTGAAGATTTATTTAAGGTCCTAAAATACATAAAACATTAATTTTCATAATTAAAAACCCTCTCCTTCATTCCTAAACATAAAGACTCAAGAATCATCAAGAAAGTCATCAAGTTAGGATTAGTTTCCAAGATTCCTCATCAAGGTAAGTTATTCTTTATATATCTCAAGCGACCCAACCTAGATTTCTTTATTTATTCATGAATCTCTAATAGAATCTCAAATCATAACTTAAGATTTCTAAAAGACGAATTCAAGAATTCCAAGAAAGGATTTCTTGATTCTTCTTTTCAAAAATTAGGGTTCTTCATCAAGAACTCCAAAGATTCTAAGTCAATAATTCAAGAATCAAAGAGAATTCCTTCAACCAATGTCCTTCCAAGTTCTTTCACTTTAAAAGAACTACCAAGATTGAGGATTTTCTCCAAGAAAGCGAGTATTTATCAAAATTCAATGGTAATATCAACTTTACAGGTATGTAAGGTTACTCATAGCGTTGGATTGAGTTCATCTATGCATCCCACATGTTAATTCTCCATAATTGAGTTCAAGTAGAGTCTTACCCTAAGTCTTGAATTCTAAATGAGTTAATTCCTCTTCCATTGAGTTAGATATATTCATGCACTGAGATTGTTATTATCTTAGAATTTTATATTATTAGAATTTTTGTTCATGGATACTTTCCCGTGAACCATAATAAAGTTGATGATCATGGATTTCCTATATATTCTTTGATATTGAGATTTATGATTTTCATGCATTAAACAAGTATTTTGAATAAAAATTTTGCACGTTATAGTAAAGATGATGACTTTTCTATGCATTGATGAAAGAGTAATTTAAACTAATATTATATATATATATTATTTAAGCCTATGAATTTAGACAGTGTTGAGAAAATTTAAGAGAATGTTAAGTTGGGTTAAGTTCCAAAGAGAAGAAAGTAATACTTTGAGCAAGAATATTCTTTTAAGTATGAGCATATATGTCACGAACCAATGCATCTCCAGCCGAAAATTGATTTTTAATTTTGTGCACTTTTGTAATGTTACTATTTGATTATTGTCACGAACCAACCTATGAGCCGTGACTGGTACCCGATGGGGGCACCCAAACAACATAACTGAATCAGATTCCAACAAAAGGTTACTATTCATTTCATAAAAACTCACCACGTTTCCACAGACCTCTAATATAGACATATAAAATCAAACGACGGAACAGGGCACCCGTTATACCCAAAATGAATAAAATTTGAAGTACCAAAGTATTAACATAATATACCAAAAGTAGCTCCGGAGTAGGGGAGCTCATCAGAAGCAGATGGAGGTCCTAAGCTGGAGGTCCTTTACCTCGTGCGTCAGAACCTGCGGGCATGAAACACAGCCCCCGAAGGAACGTTGGTCAGTACGAAAGACGTACCAAATATGTAAAGCAGAAAGTACATACAATCATGAGAGTAGCCAAATGAATATAGACAGCAGAAGCACATATAGTTATCAAAGTAGTCAAAAGACCATAATCAAAGGATTTTATTTTCTGAGCGTGTGTCAAGA
>DF357577.1:4292-26178 GCA_000787875.1 Solanum virginianum
TAACACTTTAAAACGATATTCATTTGTTGTAAGCTTCTCAAAAATAATAAAAAAATAGCAAATATTTGTACATACGTATTTTTTATTTGATATAATATCCGCAAAATAATAGATCAAACATAAAAATGAGAAGTTTATAAATAATAATAGTAATAAAAATAACAACAACACAATAATAATGGAATAATAACAGTAATAGTAGTAGTAAAATATTTCATACATCATAAAAATCTCATCGTCTCCTTTAAAAAACTCATCCTTTTTTAGGGGAGTTTCACTATTAAACACGGAGAGCCAAAACTAAAAATTCAAAATTTAAAATTGTTAGAGAGCCACAACTAAAAAAAATTACTTTATATGATTAAGTTATTTGACAAAATTAATCATTCTAAAGTAAAACTATTGTGGATTAGTAACAAAATTAATTAATTACGCTTTTCTTTTTGAATAATATATGAAAATATTTACTTGTAAGAATGGGGAATTGTATTTAATCAAAAATTGATTTAGCGCTTAAAATGATATTTGTTTGATATAAAATTTTCAAAAATGCTAAAACAAGTAATAAATAATTTATTTTATTATTTAAAAAAAAAGTATTTAAAAATGATTCATCGAATATAAATTAAAGAAAAATTCATCAAAGTACTAGTAACGATGATGATGATGATGATACTAATAGTAAAAATATTTCGTAAAAGTTTTTATTATCTTTTTTTTCAAACAAACTTCTTTTTTAAGGAAACTTTACTTATTAAATACGGCGAGCCAAAATTGATTGTCAACATATATTGATCAATTTTCATAATATCTACCAAAATCTAAAAAATTGAAACAAAATCATAAAAGTTCATAAAAAATATATACTTAAAAATTAAGAGATTTAATTAGAAATTCTTGGACTCCATGGGTGAAATGTATCCATGGATGATGAACCCATATACCTTGAGTTAAATTGATGAAGGAAAATCTAGAATTAGATGGATGAATATGGAACTCTAACCTTGGAGCATTCAATGGAGTTTGAGAGTTAAGCGACTTCAGAGAGATTGAGGGTTTTGGTGTTAGAATGAACTTTAGGTGAATATGACAAGGGTTAGGGTGGTTATAGGTAGTTATATGCTTAAACAGTGTAGTTTAGGATTTAAATGGGTAGGAAATGATAAAATTGCCCTTTATTAAACAAATCTGTTGGGCAGGATTACGAAAAGGTCTATGGATCGTAGACCTATCTGCGGTTCATAGACAAGGGATTTTGTACAATAGGTAAATTTCTAGTGTTTTAGGATCTCAAACCACAAGAGGAATTTACAACCTGTAGTTGCATTTATGGCTCATCCTGCACGTTTGTAGAAAAAATTCAAAAACTATGACTTTGGGTCAATAACCATAAACTCAACCTATGTCTCATAAGTCAGTGTACGAGTCGTTGAACACCTCTCATAAACCTCACCAACACTTAGTCAATTTCCACCACCATTGACCCAACCATGAAACAACCCCTTTATGACCCATCAATAGGACCACGACTTGTAAAGGGTTTTTCCTGTTGATCCTTGTTTTACATTTTTCTGAATCTTTACTACGACTTCAATCCATTACTTGTATATCCTTTTATGACCTTTGATAAGGTATTCGGTACATTGAAGCCCAAAATTTAAAAAATAATGCCAAATGTCAAGATCATCTACGAGACCCTTTCTATGAGATGTAGAGTGGGCTCATAGTCCCTATCACTAGAAATGGGTTTGCACTATTCTACCAAGATTTGACTTTTCAACTTACGGGGTATTACACAAACTAATCTTCATTCTAGACCAAAATGGACTTTTCAGAGATGATGAAGCTGTTAGAATTTTCATATGATACTCAAATTTTCAAATGTTGACAGAACTCAACCTTTTCACATAAGGCTTCTAAAAAGGTAAAAACATGTACCAAACTCACCCTACCACCTAGAGAAGTGTGCCATTATTATAATTGTAATGTTCATTTGGATTCAAATTAGTGACTATTAATTACTTCTCTTTTTAATCTCCCACACATTCTTACATGTGGGATTGATTTATATTGTATGACGATTGCCTATACTTTGAACTAATTAGAGGTGTAGTTGAATATTATTAAGAATCCAGATTTGTTTGACTTTTGTTGATAAGGCTAAATTTAAATGGATTTCTTTAGGTAGGACACCCAACTTACGTTCTACTCTGTTATTTCTTGAGGATGAAGGCTTGGTCTAATCTTGTTAAATTCTTGTGTTATTTCTTCTTTGTTATTTTCTTTTTGTATGACTATGTGCTAGTTTGTTTGCATCTTATGTATCATAGCTTGAGTTGTTCTACATTTTTTTAATTCATCATATATCTATTTCTCTTTCTTGTTTTCCCTTGCTCTCTCAGTTGTATGATCCTAATTGTAATTTGATAATTCACTATCTATCTATAACATTGTGTTAATTTTATAAAAAATCTCAACTATGCATTTCCCCATCTACTGCCCAATGGATACACACACAATAAGAGTCCAGAAAGATGTGCATGAGGTGAAATACCATAAAGAGAACGTGTAGAATACAAATATGAATGAACAAATAAGTTGAGGATTTGAGTTGGTTTGTTCCTCCTGCGAGCTAATTTTTTGTCCGACGTTATTTGGCAACAAGAACCCATGTAAGTTGGTATCCACATATGTATAAAGCTATGAAGTTCCTCCTGCGAGCTAATTTTTTGTCCAGAGCCGAGTAGGTCAGTCGCTTCATATGTTTGGAATGTTGCTTAGTTTGGCATTGAAATAGGTGTTTGAGAACTCGCTAGTCCCATATGTGCAATCCTAGGAGATAACCTAATATTTGGACTTGGTCTTAATGAGGGGATTGGAGCAGAGAAGTTGAAGTTTCCATTGGCCACCCGAGGCAACAAATTAACTTGTTCAAGTGCTCAGAATAGTAACTCTATAGGGTAATCCCTAACACAGCCAATGCAAGGTCCAGTTCGACTTGTCCATTTGCTCGACAAATATTTGGAGAAGCTAATTGCTTATGCTTTCTTATTGATGATGACATCCTCTGGTTTCTTGGATTTTAACATGCTTTTTGTTCAGATTCTTTAGTAATGGTAGAAAGATGAAGGGATTATTGGCTCTCTGAGAGATTATCATTATCGACTGCACATCTCTTCATAAGAAAATGAAATTATATATATAAGTTAGCGATGTTGTTGAACTTAACACCAACAATTAATATACTAGGTCAATTGTTTCAACATTTGTGTACCTTAACATTGGTAAGTAAACTTTGTGCTCTTCAAGAAAGCTAATGAACTCCCTGAAGTTCTCTTCAGTTGGGTGATAGTCACCACTGTTTGGAGGGTTAACCATTAACCTTTTTAGGGGGTAGGTACCTTGACCATTTTAATGGAGGGTGTTAAGTCCATTAACCTTATTGGGGGGTTGGTACATTGACAACTTTAATAGAGGGATTTAAGTCCATTAACCTTGTTGGGGGGTTGGTACCTTGACCACTTTAATAGATGGTGTTATGTCCATTAACTTTGTTGGGGGGTTGGTACCTTGACCACTTTAATGGAGAGTGTTAAGTCCATTAAACTTGTTGGGGGTTGGTATCTTGACCACTTTAATGAAGGGTGTTAAGTCCATTAACCTTGTTGGGGGGTTGGTACCTTTACAACTTTGATAGATGGTGTTAAGTCCATTAACCTTGTTGAGGGGTTGGTACCTCGACCACTACTAAGGGGGTACTAAGCCTTGGATTCCGAGTAATAGCTTGGTCTATGATGATGGTCTCTTCTTATCTACGTAATATGTTCTATATAAGTATATTTTAATTCAAGTATCCTTCATGCATGACATATTGCTACTATGCTATCTATCGATTATTATTATGCATTTTGATTATGTTGCCTATATCTTGTTGTATTGCATCCTACATACTTAGTACATTCAAATGTACTAACACATACTCTATACCTACATGATGTTACCATGTAGTAACCAGAGCTCCATTTGGCCATCCTCCTCCTCCACGTGGCTAGTTCGATTGTCTCTCAAGCTAGTTAATGAGTCATCCATTCCAGGGACATTGGTCTATATTTATTATGCTATGCATTGACACTCTCTACTTTATTGCTACTTTAACTATGAGGGTGAGCCTAGTTGCTTGTCTTAGCCCCCGCTAAGTATCTATGTCTAGAGGTGTTGTTGGACAGGTTGTCTATTATGCTTGAGCTTGACTTATCTATGATATTTATGTGTTACTCTCTCTTTCTTTCTCACTCCCTTTGTCCTAATTCCCCTTATTTATGCTTACCTCTATTTGTCATTTTGATTGTTTCCGCGACCAAGAAAGTGTAATGATATGCTATGAGGCTGGTTTGGGGTTCCTTCGAGTTCTCCATTCACTGGTCACGTCTAGGCCCTATCCTTGGGTCATGAGAAAGATGGTATCAGAGCACTAGGTTGTTAGATCCTCAGAGTCCAACACACCACATCGATTAAAGTCTTATTCAAGGTTGTGTTGTGCACCACAACTATGAGTAGGAGGCTGTGAGACATTTTAGAAAATGTTTCCCTTCTTCATGTTCTAAGTCATGCTATAGAGTTGAAGTAAGATTTTCCCCCCTAATGATTGTTCTTTGCCACGCTAGTTGATCATGCCTAACACAAGAAAAAGAAGAGACCTTACACCCGAAGGATGACCATCCTACCTTGCTCCTCAAGCACCTCAAGGTTGAAGGGCTATCGAGATTGAGTTTTGGATTGCTATAATCGTATTTGCCGAGGCTCTGACTGGTCAACTCAACTGATCAATAGATTCCCTTGAGACTTCAAATGGTAAGAGTTGAGATGAGAAAGCCAAGAGAGACCATTTAAATAGAAAGTTCCAAAACCTCAAGGAAAGAGATGATGCTATATGCCCAACATGTGGTAAGGTTCATAGAGGCCCATGTTTGAAAGGCACCAATGCTTGTTTCCATTATGCTAAAGAGGGGCATAAGAGGTGGGGTTGACTGGTAACCCCAAAGGGAGGAAGAAAAAGGGTTTAATGTGAAGACAACAATGGTGGGATCACTAACCCCAAGTGTCAAAGGTGTGGAAAGAACCATGGTGGTCCATGCTTGAGGAAGACTAATGATTGTTATGGATGTAGTAGATTGTAGGTTACAAGGTAGTTGATTATTCGTATGCACGAAAGAGGTATAAGGGTGGTCAACCTTTAGAACAAGGTAGTCATGCTGATCAAGGGGCTCATGGAGGGGATGAGATACCCGAGGTTATTACCATTATGTTAAAGGCTCTTCTTTATGTTGTTGTGCATGCTTTGATGATTCTAGGGGTTAATTTTCCTTTCATTGTACCTTTTATTACTAGTAGGGTATGATTATGTGAGTCTACTATTGCTAGAAGGGTTTAGGGGTTGTTCATGTTCTTATTGCATAGGGTTTTGTCTTGTGATTTTGTTTGGACTTAATTGGTTGGATTGGAGGTCTTAAGGTGGTTTGAATACTAGGATAGCATGCTTCCAATAAGTGTAAGACCCATAAGGTTATGATATGATGGGTAAGGATGGCTGATTTATTTAGTCAACTACAATGGGTTAGTCGCTTCTTTAAGCTTGATCCTTGGTTCGAGTTTTTTCCCCAAGTGTGAATAAAGGTAGGTGATATTACTAAGTGTCTTTCCAGGCTAGGGGTGAGTATTTGAGTATTGTTGGGGTTGTTTGGTTGACTTATGCACCGACTAGGTTTGTGGATTTCATGAATAAGGCCTTAAAACCCTACCTTGACATGTTTGTGGTGGCCTCTAGTGGTGGAACATTGATTTATTTATAGCTTGTGAACCCTTTTGGGGGTAGTGTTGGAAGTCTTGGAGATGAGAGGTTGTTTGCTAAATATGGTAGGTGTAAGTTGAGGACGACAAGAAGGTGGTTAGAACTCCTTAATGATTATGATATGAGTGTGCATTATTTTTCCAGTAAGGATAATATTGTAGTCGGTGCTCTAAGTAGACTCATCTTTGTTGATGATGGTGGCAAAGAGGTGACTTGAGTGTTCCATCATTTGGCTAGATTGGGGGCTAGGTTGGAGGAAGTTGAGCATAGTAGTGTAGTTTTCTTGATGGTTTCAACTATTCTTTGGTTAAAGAGGTCTAGTTTAAGAACAACCTTGATGTCGCCTTATTAGAGTTGGAGATGTTGGGTGAAAGAGGGTAAGGTGGATGTTGTCTCCCAAGGGGGAGATGGTGGTTTATCGTACCAAGTAGCCTATGTGTGATTAACGTTGAAAAATAAGTTTAGGGTTGTAAGTCCTTATAGAGTCTAGAAGAGGATTGGTAAGGTTGCTTAAAGATTGGAAATTCCTAGTATTATCGTTATGGGTTGTCTGGTTCTTCATCCTTCTAGGTTGAGGAGGTGCGTTAGTGATTTAAGTGTTATAGGACTCTTGAGGTTGTGGACATTGTGGAGGATGTGTTGACTTATGAGGAGGTCCGGTGGAGAAGTAGGGTGGATATGAATAAGGATTGATTTGTGGGGATGTAGTGTTCGTCAAGGTTCATTGGAAGGATCGTCAAGTCGAGAGTGTGTTTCAGGGAGTCGAAGCGGGAATGGAAAAGAGATACCCATACCTCTTTCATTCTATTCAAGCTTATGATAACATGTCAAACTACTTTTTGTGATTTCATGTCTCATATTCTAGCCCCTAAGTTATTTGCATGCATTCATGTTTACATTAAAAAGGTTCATGGTGATTTTACACTTGTGTTGAGATTTTGAAAATGGTATTTTAAAGTGTATTATTGCATTCTTGTTGGGGCTCATCTCTTTATGATTATCTCTTTGACATTCGCTGACGAATTTTTCCAAGGGGGAGATATTTTAACGACCCCAAAAAGTGCTCGAAAATGTGCCTCGGAAATGCCCGAAATCATAATTTCCATATATCTAAAAATTTATGCATTATTTAGGAAATCTGACTTGATATTCTCGTTCGGGGGGTGAAATTGAGTGGAAAAAAAGGGTCTAACCCCGATTTTAGAGCGAATGATTCACAATTTCAATTTTCAAAGTGAGCAATTTCTAATGTGTGGTGCACGTCTGTGGCGCAATGCGCCCCAGGTTTTTTTTTTGTCCAATTTTTCAGTTCAGTCCAATGCTTTTAAGTCTTGGTCCTAAGCCTTTCCATGCATGTTAATACCTATACTTAGCCTTATTTCACCCTAATATCATCTATGACATTCCCAAATACTCTTCCAAACACTTAGAAAATATTTCATCTTCTGAATTCAACTCTAAAAACTCATCTGGATGTAAGGATTTCCTCATTCAAGCTTCAAGTCTCCATCTCCAATCTTTTTCAAGGATTCTCCAAGAGCTAAGGTATATAGGTTTCTTTAATGGGTTCATTCCACCCATGATGCCCAAGCTTCCTTATCATAAAAATTGCATGATTTAAAGTTGATTTACTCATGGGTCTTATTTATTATGAAATTCACTGTACACTATTTTGGGGTTTATGAAATTGTGATTGTTTTGCTATGTTTTGAGCTATGAATCTAAGATCTATTGTGAGATTTGATGAAGGGTTTTGATGTATATTGCTTGAAGGTTTTACCAAGTGTCTACTGATGGTTTTCCACTGAATTTTATAGTATGATTTCACTCTTGAATTGCGTGGTTTTACACTAACACTACACTCCTACCAAGTGTTTGATAAAATGTCCAGTTTATGATTCGTGAGTTGTTGAAGGCCTAATGCTTGACATATAAGATATATGAATTTATGATGATGAAAGTATGTGGCATATGTGTTAATTTCATGATAAGCTTCTATAGTGTTACATATTGACCATTAACCTTGTTGGGGGTTGGTACCTTGACCACTTTAATGGAGGGTGTTAAGTCCTTTAACCTTGTTTGGGGGTTGGTACCTTGACCACTTTAATGGTGGGTGTCAACTCCATTAACCTTGTTAGGCGTTGGTACCTTGACCACTTTAATGAAGGGTATTAAGTCCATTATCCTTGTAGGGGGTTTGGTACCTTGACCACTTTAATGGAGGGTGTTAGGTCCATTAACCTTGTTGGAGGGTTGGAACCTTGACCACTTTGATGGAGGGTGTTAAGTCCATCAACCTTGTTGAGGGTTGGTACCACGACCACAACCAAGAGGGTGCTAAGCCTTAGATTCCGAGTACTAGTTGCTTAGTCTATGATGATGGTCCCTTCTTATCTACATAATATGTTCTATATAAGTTGGTTTTACGTCAAGCATCCTTCATACATGACATATCGCTACTATGCTATCTATTGATTATTATTATGTATTTTGACTATGTTGCCTATCTCTTGTTGCATTGCATCCTACATACTTAGTACAATCAAATATACTAATGCATAATCTATGCCTACATGATGTTACCACGTTGGAACCGGAGCTTCGTTTGGCCATCTTCCTCCTCCACACGGCTATTTCGATTGTCTCTCAAGCTAGTTAGTGAGTCCTCCATTCCAGGGACATTGGTTTATATTTCTTATGCTATGTATTGATTTTGTCTTCTTTATTGCTACTTTGACTATGAGGGTGAGTCCGGTTGCTTGTCTTGGCTCCCGCTAAGTATCTATGTCTAGAGGTGTTGTTGCACAAGTTGTGTATTATGCTTAAGATTGAGTCATCTATGATATTTAAGTATTACTCTCTTTTTCTCTCTCGCTCTCTTAGTCCCAAATTCCCTAGTTTATGCTTATCTCTATTTGTCATTTTGATTGCTTCTGCGACTAAGGATGTGTAATGATATGTTGTGAGGCTTGATTGGGGTTCCTTTGGGTTCCCCATTCGCCGGTCACATCTAGGCCCTAGGATTAGGACGTGACAACTGAAATATGCTTATCAGTTGGAGAGATTAGTACAGACTTCGGATATGGATGTGTCAACCTATAGCACCAAATTTTGTAAATTAGCTAGATATGCTCCTTGCTCAATGCCAACTGAAGAATCTCTAGAGTTTAAAGATTTGTCAATGGATCAGTTGCTTATCTATACACTGCGCTAGCCCCAAATATTAAGAACTTGACATATCTAGAGGTAGTTGATTTAGCAAGAAATATTGAAGACAAGGGTCGTAAGGAATGAGCAGCCTCTGATGCTCGTAATAAGGCCAAGACAGGGGGATCTTTTAGGGGTGACTATGGTGCAAATCATAAAGTAAAAAGTTAGGGAAGGCAACATCAGGGCTATCAGGTAGGGATGGATACACTTTCACATTCCACATATAGGCCAGATCAGAGATAAGGTATTAAGGGATCGCCATCATCACAAGAACATCAAAATTCTGGTCAAATGTATGCCACTGCTTTATCCTATCAGACTAGTGGTAGATCACATGTAGGCCAGTGTTGTGTTTTGGCTGGAGGGTGCTTTTGATGCGGTCAGTTAGGTGATTGCCTTCGAGATTGTTCTCTACCTTCAAAAAACTCAAACTAGAACTCCACTCAGATGATTCCACCTACTTAGACTACTCGTAATGCTTCAGGTACTACTAGCACCGGAAATAGAAGTTGAGGTGGCAGAGATCATGCTGCTGGAAATCAAGTACAAGGAAATGTGGGTAGAGGCCAACCTAGAGTTTTTGTACTTACTAGATAAGATATTTAGGGCTCAAATGCAGTGGTTACAAGTATTATTTCAGTTTGTTCATTTGATGCACATGCTTTGATTGATCCATGATCTACCCACTCCTATGCGTCCTCATACCTTGCTTTGAGGTTTACTCGATAACTAGAGATATTGAATCATCCTTTTCTTATTGCTACTCCTATAGGATATTCTCTATTAGTGGAATATGTGTACCTTGATTGTCAAATTAGAGTTGAGGGTAGAGACACTCTAGCTAACTTAATTGTACTTGACATGATTGACTTTGATGTGTTGATGGGTATGGATTGGTTATCTCCTTGCTATACTATAGTAGATTGCCATTCAAAAATAGTCAAATTTGAGATGCCAAATGAGCCTATCTTTATATTAAAAGAAGGTCAAGTCCCAGAGGTTGGTAAGATTATGTCTCTTATGAAGGCTCAAAAATTACTTGGTAAAGGTTGCGTGGGTCTCTTAGCTATTGTAAGGGACACTAAAGAAGAAACCCTTAGCTTAGAAAAGATACCAGTGATGAATGGTGATGTCGCCCAAGTTACACCTCCTTTTTAGAGGATAAAGCGGTCATTGTCAAGATATAAAATCTAACCAAGGTTAGGGTCGAACCCAGGGGAATAAGTAGACTCAAGACCAATTCACTAATAAGAAATTTTTAAGTAGTTAACCAACTCAATTCCCCAAAGAGAGGGGGTTTGCAATAATCAATAATAAAGTATACTAAACTATCACAAGAGAATCAATGATAGAGAGAAACAAGGGTATCATGTTCCCCATGATTCCACAACTTAGTATCAACGTATAACCCAATTCTTATCTAGTATATAGCATGCAGGATGATAATTTAAGTTCACTAAGCCCTTTGGTCAAAGGTAAGAGGTGAATGTCACTATATGACTTGGCCTATCTCCATAGTAGGTAATACTAACCAACACCTATAAGTCCCAGTCAACCTCCCCTTGGCCCAGTTCAGTTGATTAGACGAGAACACATTATCGAATCATGTTAACAAAACTTTTTTACTATTCATTACCACCTTGGTCAAGTCAGTAACACTAGGTGGGTTCTATTGTTGGCCACCATTAGAAAATATGCAAAATGAAGAGAATTGAGTAATACATGCATATACCCATTCCAAGAATTGCAAATTACCCGAGTTTACTAAGTTAGTTTTTCATGATTCCCACAACCTATGTTGTGGATTTAGCTACTCATGTTATGGGTAGATGAAGAAATTATGAAATGAGAAAACATAATTAAACACTTAGCCAGTTGAATTAAGATCAAGCAAATCCAAGAAAAATGAGAATCACAAGCTTCAATATCAAATTTACCCACAAATGTTTATCCTCAAGTGACGACTCAACCTATATAGACAATACAATAATGCACAGACCTCAACTCAATAACATAAATCACATACAGTTCATGAAGACAAGGGTCGTAAGGAATGAGCAGCCTCTGATGCTCGTAATAAGGCCAAGACAGGGGGATCTTTTAGGGGTGACTCAGTTCAAACTCAGATACCCAAATTAGTTTTTCAAAACAAGAGTAGATAACTATTTAGCAAACCAATGCAAACTAGTGCATATGAAAACATAACTATGAGAAGTAAGGGAATAACAACAGTCCACAATCACTGAACAAGTCAAATGCTAACAATTCAATGCAAGTGCCCTCACAGGAAGAAGTCTCCTTTTGGACACTCACTGATGATTTCAAATTTGGCTTTGGGACTGAGCAAACATACTCACTCTAAGAAAAAGATATTCATGCATAATAATACCATAGGCTTTCCCCTATACTCATGAATCAGACCTTTAACTAATTGGACTAGGATCACTTTAGGACTTTCTAGGCTTGTAACGTAGGCTCAGGGGGCTTTGGTATGACATTTTTGGATAAATAGTGACTAAAGGCCCTCCTTGAAACTGCGTTTTCCAACATTTTCACGTCACTAATTATGCTATTTTCACCTTTTTCTTCCTCTTTTCTTTTTTAAGCTTTTTCGGGTGCTTTCTTCTTATTTTTCAGCTTTTACCTTATTTTTACACTTTATTTTACTTTTTCGCTCATATCTAAGATATCTCTTCTTTTGCTTGCACCAGGTACATGATTTTTCTTCTTTTTCTCCTCATTCCTAACTCACCATCTTATTTTTGTGCTTTGCCCTTATGCCAACCACCCACAACTTAGGCTTTTAACCTGTATTGAAGTACATAATATCTCTCCTCCGAACTAGGGCCACTTTTGGTAGCTACCCTCAACTTAAGCTTTTTGCCTCAGTCAAGGTTCACAATGCTCAAGGAAAGACCAAGCCCAATTTGAAGGTTTATCACTAGATAAGGGTAGGCTAATTAGGTGTTTTGAAAGAATTTGTACATGTAAGGCTGAAATATTTGGAACAAGGGATAAATCATCATTTTGGTTGGTTATTTTAGGCTAAAGTGGACTAATTAAAGAACAAAGACCTAAAATCCTTTCCTAATCCATTTATTTTATGATCTAACTTAGAGTAACAGAGCAAGTTTTGAATTAGCACAAAATATATGAATCTAGCAAAATAACCTTACTCGCACATGGCACAACATACGTTATCAACACTAGACTCACAGATCATGCTTCTCACTCAAACTGCCCTTACTTATCAGAACAAATATTTCCAAACACCTAACATGCATTCTTGCCATCTAATTACTAATCATAATTTTTTGGTAGGTACTATTTTTCAAAATAAAATACAAAAACATGCTACATACCATAAGTATTAGTACTATATGCTACACATATTATCTAACTACCCTAAACTTAAGAAATTAAATATTAACGAGGAAAACGAACATAGGAAAGAAAACCTCAGGATAAAAAATTGGGGTAGTTATAAACCCTAAACTACTGAGACTTCACTAAGCCCTATAATTACCCACACCTCATCGAAAAAGATGAGAATTGTCTCCAATGCACAAAATCAAGAAAAAATAGAATATAAGGGGTAAAAAACATACCTAAGCTGAGAGAGAGGTTTCTTCCCCTTGGGAAGACTAAATGGTGGATTCGTAGGATGTATAAATCTCCCACACTAGAACTTGAGAGTACCACCAAAGTGACTCAGTCTGCCATATAAGCCCATAACGTATCATCGTCTCCTGTGGATCTGGACATGGCTAAGTCAATCTGTTATCACCCTGGGCTCCTCATAGATAGAACGAGTAGGCTTGTTCCACTCTTTGGGCTGCCTGCCCTCTCTGAAGATCTCATCCATGCCTTCGATGCACCACCGGTTAGCATGGGCATCCGGTGCTTATGATGATGATGGTGCGATGGAGGACTCAGCATCTGCTCTTTCCTCAGAGCCCTTATCAAAATTGGACTCCTCACCTGATGGTGTCATCTGTGGTGTCCCGCTACTCTTATCACTACCTCTCTCCTTCGACTAGGAAGGACTATCAGTGGGAGCCTGAGTACTCCTAGCTTTGGTTGTAGCTCTGGTCTGTGGTATCACAATATTTGGTTTTGATTTGACATCGATGATCTCTAGTGACCCACTCAGCTGAGGGGTCTGCTTGTCACCCGAATGCTCGTCATCTGAAGGCTCATCCCTGAGCTTTCTCCTCAGAGATTCAATATCAGCACATCTCCCTTTCGGGGCCATAATACCTGAAACATAGACATAACACACCATAATTAGCCCTAAGAATCAAG
This sequence comes from Solanum virginianum, assembly GCA_000787875.1. NCBI lineage: Eukaryota > Viridiplantae > Streptophyta > Magnoliopsida > Solanales > Solanaceae > Solanum > Solanum virginianum. The sequence continues at coordinate 17,659 of DF357577.1, forward strand.
TAATAAAATGTAAAAAGTAATCTGAACTAGTTGTAGAATGGTTCTACGAAAGCCCCTTTTGAGTCGTAGTAAGCACTATGAATCATAAAGTGCTTTCGTAGACCAGTGCTTCAGAACAATATTAGTCACTGGAAAAGGCTACAAGACATAGGCACGACTCATAAAGTAGTTTATGAGTCATAGACTGGGATGGTATAAAATTCCATAGAGTAATTAAAAACCAGCAGGGATCTACAAGACCTATGTAGGAGTCGTAAAGAGATCTACAATTCATAGAAGGTCTCATCTAATAGATGCTCAGAAATATCAAGATTCAAGAATTTCTTATGAAGAGTAGTTACGACTAGTAGATTTCTCTATGGGTTGTAAGAGCCTCTCGTTAACCAGAAATCTCAAACACCTGATTTTTCTAAGTTCATCAGATGAACCCTAAAAATATTTCAACCGATAGAATAGCAGTATCGAAGCAAGAATACAAGCACTCACAAGATTAGCACATCATCACCAACCCCTAAAATGCTTTAAGCAAACAAAACCCATAACAAATGATTAACCATTGAATAACCTATGTTTCCGACCATTCCTAAATGACTCACACAAGATCATATGCCCATGTCAATACCCACCAACTCACAATCATAAATCATGTAATATCATTCAATCAAACATGGGTGATGATTCAATAGGCTATGCAATTTACAATCATAAAGTCAAAACACCCGATTTTAAACTCACACGATCAATTCAATCAAAGGAAACCCTATTTCAAATTCACAATCTAAATTCAAACAAAAAGTACATGTGTTAAAACCATACTCATTGTAATCATCAAATTAATCAATTAAGAATAAGGTAAATTAAGGGTTAAACTAAATAAAAAATTCACCAAGAATGTAGATGATCTTTGAAGAAGAAGGTGAATAATCACAAACCCTAGGTTGGTCTAAATTCATGCCAAAAAAGTGAACGGCAGTGATCGGAAAGGGACTAGAAAAATGAGGAGACAAGGACATTTGGTTGATTTTTAGTCAATTAGGTCAAATAGGGGTCAATTGATTAAATGATTGGACCTAGGTCTATGAAACTCCAATTACGAGTCCTAGATAGATCTACGACTTGTAAGTCATGACTTTATAAAACCCTCATCACTTAGTAAAATTCAGAAACTTACTTGAGGTCCACATACCCTATTCACGACTCATAGTTTAATCTATTAATCGTAAAGTTAGCTCATAGATTGAAATGCACAATTTTCTTACTTACTAAATTTTTTCATAAGATATGGTATGAGTCATAGAATTCTCTACAACTCGTAGACCTTATCATAGAGACTTGAACTAATGCTTTTCTCAGCCAAATTTGCTGACTTAGTCCTAAACCTTGGGTCGCCTCCTAAGTGGCGCCTGATTTATTGTCGCTGCACTACATAGCTAGCTTGAGTAATCAGACTTCCTCAAGCTCTGTGCATCCTCATCACCAAACTCTACCTCCTTCTTGGTGCTTGTCATCATGCCTCTTTGAATCTGATCCAACTGCATTGATAGAAGTCCAAACTAACTATTGAGCTTTTGAATTGCCACTGAGTGTTGGTCGATTCTAAGGTCTATCTTGGAAATGTCAGACTTGATCTCCTTCAATGTCTCATCTTGAGCATTTGTCCTCTTAACAACTAGTCAAGCATCCCCTTAATCCTAGAATTCCTATCTCCCATTTCATAATTATTAGGGGTACACAACAACTATTCATCCTATCGTCCTTGTAGTCCCCCTGCTTCATTAGCACCTTTAGGCTAACTCTATTCTGATCAAGCATACTAAGGATATCTACATTTATTTATGCTTAGTTAGAATTCATGTTAACTGTTCTTGTATGATCCATTAGATATCTGTTCCTGCGCTTCCACACATGGTTTGATTTAACTACAATGTTCATGTGCTCAAAAATTTATGCGAATAGTTGCTCTACAAACAAACTTCCCAAAAGGGCATCAACACATGCTTGACTATTAGCATCTAGAGCTCGATAGTTGTTCTCCACTAAGATATTCCTTGGGATCTCATGCTCTAGTGCGTTCCTCAAGCATCTATTAAATCGCTCCCATTTATCAAGTATTGAATCACCTGGGAATTGCTTGAAGTGATTGATCTTGTCCTCTACATTAAGCTTGTTTAGTTTGATAAAGCACCTTGCATAAAAAGCCCTCTACAATTCTATCCACTTGGTGATCGACCCTTGTGGAAACTTAGATAGCCATAATGCAGCATCACCTGTAAGAGACAATCGGAAGACACAAAGTCCCATAACATCCATAGACAGACTTTGTATCCCTATCACACTCTTACAAATAAATGCCACATTGTGCAAGTGGCTATGTGGATCCTTTGATGGTAAGTTCGCAAATAACCCACGATTCTGCAGAATTTGAAGCACCTCGTTATAGACTGTGAACTTTGTGTCTGGTAGTAGTGATGGCAATACAAGAACTCCCATCACATCCATAGCTATGGGGTTCAACTTGTACTGATTCCACTGGTTAGCATTGGCATTGAACTCCTGAGTTTGTGGAATGTCCTCCAAAGGAGGTGGGTTCTCATTCCTATCATCATTATTATTAACCCGATTCGAAGCTGCATTGGTCGCATTGTTAGCATTTTCTTGGGTCATTCTTCTTACAATTCGTTTGATCTCTGGATCAAATGGAGTTAAGGGATTTCCTTGACTCCTAGTGTTTGGTATACACTCCTGTATACACTGCAAAAGAACAAAAACAAAAAAATAAATGTAAAACAAAGGGAACTAAGGATTAACACTTGAATTACAATTACTAGTGAATTCAACCAAGTCTAACGATATTCCCTGGCAATGGCACCAAAATCTTTGATGTCGCCCAAGTTATAACCTCCTTTTTATAGAATAAAACATTCATTGTCAAGATATAAAACCATTCCAAGGTTAGGGTCGAACCCAAGAGAATATGTTTACTCAAGATGAATTCACCAATAAGCAATTTAAGTAGTTAACCAACTCAATTCCCCCGGGGAGGGTTGCAATAATCAATAAGAAACTAAACTAAACTAACTATCACAAGAGATAATCAATAACAGAGAGCAACTAGGGTATCATGTTCCCCATGATTCCCTAACTTAGTATCACCGAATAAGCTAATTCTTGTCTAGTGTATAGTATGCAGGATGGTTATTTAAGTTCACCAAGTCTTTTGGTCAAAGGTAAGAGGAGAATTTCACTATGCATTGTGGCTCATATCCATTGTGTGCAATACTAACCATTACCTATAAGTCCCTGTCAAGAACATATCATTGAATCTTAGACGAGAACATATCATTGAATCTTGTTAATCAATCTCTTTTCCTATTCATTACTACCATGATCCAGTTAGTAAAATTAGGCAGGTTCTAATGTTGGCCACCATTAGAAAACATGCAAAACGAAGAGAATTGATTAATACATGCATATACCCATTCCAAGAATTGCAAATTACCCAGGTTTACTAAGTTAGTTTTTTGTGGTTCCTATAACCCTAGTTGTGGATTTAGCTACTCATGCTATGGGTAGATGAAAAAATTATGAACTAGGAAAACATAATTAAACACTTATCCAATTGAATTAAGATCAAGCAGATCTAAGAAGAATGAGAATCACACGCTTCAAGATAAAATTTACACACCAGTGTTTTCTCACTATCTTCTCTCTCAAGTATTGAGTTCTGTAGGTACAAACCCTAAAAATACTAAATATTGGCGTCCTCCTTGTACAATAACCTAAAAAAACTATTTATAGTAATTATAATTAAGTCCTTAAAAATATAGAAAAACTGGTCGCACTCCATGAAAGCTTTCTACAATTCATAACGTGATTTACGAGTCATAGTCGAGGTCTCATAATCAGCTTCTGTGATCTTGGATTTCTCTTCTACAACTTTACTTTATGAGTTGTAGATTGATTCATAGCTCGTATTACTCTCTCATATACTTTAACTGCATCAAATTTTCCTTCACTTAAAATCTTCACGACACCAATCTATACGACTCATAGAATGCCCTAGACTTGTATAGAGGTCTCGTATAGCTAATCATATCATACTTTACTAGATTTTTTCTTAAAACTACCTCTACGACAATAGAATGCTCTACGACTCGTAGATGGTCTCGTAAATCACCAAAAACTAGAAAACTTCTGTAATTTTGCCCCAAGTTATAACTAACCTTTTTTACTGCAAAACCAAACACAAAAACACAGAAAACCCATAAATGTTGCATTGAGAACATACAAAAATCTTAAGTTTTAAGCATCAAAAGTAAAGTATTTTGGTAGCACATCAAATTTATTTTACTGATGTATTCTCCGAGATTTGCTGGGATAACCTCTAGTATGAGAAATAGACTTTGGTATTGATTTGGCTTCTGACACATTGCCAATATCTATACCTCTATATTGTATGGCACCATCATTGCCAATATCTATACCTCTATATCGCATGCCACCAATAGGGTTGAAGGAGCTAAAACACAATTACAGGATTTTCTTAATAACACCTTTATCCAAACAAGTATATCACCATGGGGCATACCAATATTGTTCTAAAGAAGAAAGATAGGTCTTTGAGAATGTGCACCGACTACATGCACCTAACCAAGGTAACAATATGTAATAAATATCCTTTACTTTGTATAGAGGATCTTTTTGATCAGTTGTAGGGAGCTACCCACTTCTCAAAGATCAATTTTTGATTTGGTTATCATCAATTTCGGATAAGGGAGAAAGATATTGCTAAAACAACATTCAGAACTCAATATGGGCACTATGAGTTTTTTATTATGTCTTTTGGACTGACAAATGCTCCAGCTACATTAATGGACTTAATGAATAGGATGTTCATTCCCTTCTTAGGTAAATTTGTGATAGTATTTATTGATGATATTCTAATATATTCCCATAGCCAAGAAGAACATAAGAATCATTTGAAGACTATGTTACAAACAATGTGAGAACATAAGCTATATGCTAAGTTCTCAAAGTGTGAATTTTGGCTATGCTCAATAGTATTTCTGGGTCATGGTATCCAAAGATGGAATTACGGTGGATTCTAGAAAGGTAGAAGTAGTGTAAAAATGGCCTAAACCTACCTCACCTATAGAGATTCACAGCGTTTTGGGTTTGACAAGTTATTATAGGTGTTTCATGCAGGATTTGTCCAAAATAGTAGCCCTTTAACCAAGATAACACAAAAAAGTGAAGTTTCAGTGGACAAAAGAACATGAGCAGAGCTTTGAAAAATTCAAAACATGTTTGACAACAGCTCTAATATTAGCCTTACCATCAGGTTCCAGAGGATTCATGCTACTTTGTGATGCTTTTAGGCTGGGCTTAGGAAGTGTTCTTATGCAAAATGGTCGCGTCATTGCCTATGCTTAAAGACAATTGAAGAAGTACGAGCAGAACTATCCTACACATGATCTGGAGATGGTCGGTGTAACATTTGCTCTTAAAACATTTAGAGGCATTACCTATATGGTGAAATTACGAGATATATACTAACCATAAGAGCTTAAAGTATATTTTTCAGCAAAGATATCTCAATATTTAACAACGGTAGTGAATGGAGTTACTCAAGGATTATGATTGCATTATCCTATATCATCCTGGAAAAGCCAATATTGTAGCTGACGCACTGAGCAGAAAATCTATGGGTAGTTTAGCACATATAGCTCCTGAAAGGAGGCAATTGGTGAAAGATATGTAAAGACTTGAGGGTGCAAGTGTCAGACTTAGTGTGGGAATGTCAGAGACATTACTCGCTTATGTGCAAGCCAAAATTTCGTTGGTGGAGCGCATTAAACTACCCAATATGAGGATGAGCACCTTTGCAAATATCGGGATGAGGTCATAGCTGGAAGAAAAATGTCAATTAATGGTATGCTTCGACTAGGTGGCTGGTTATGTGTAACTAACATAGATGGTTTAAGACGACTTATTTTAAAGAAAGCTCACAACTCTAGATATGCTATTGTCACAACCCAAAATAGGGCCAAGACGAGACACAGTGAATAGGGAGCCCAAAGGGTCCTAAACAAGCCTCTTAATTTATCATTACATATCATTGGTTGCGGAAGCATTTAAATGACATAAAAAGTAGAAATAGGGGCATTGGGATTAAAGCGAAAGCTTACACAACATTTTAATCAAGTAACAAGAGTCAAGGCTCATATCATAGATACATAACATCTCCAACAACACCTCTACTACATAGATAAGAGCAGGGTCCAAGACAAAGCAACCGAGCTCACCCTCATAGTCTAAATAGAAAGTATACAAAAGTGTTCAATACATAATAGGAGAAACATATACTAAGGTCTTCGAAGTGGAGGACTCACCAACTAACTTGAGTAGTACTGAACTAACCACGTGGAGGAGAAGGATGATCAACTTGGGCTTCAATCCCTACATGGTGACATCATATAGGCATAGAGTATGCATTAGTACGTTTGCATCTATTAAGCTTGTAGGATGCAATGCAACAATAGATGGGCATCATAATCAAGCAATACGAATAATATACAATATGACATGTATGATCAATGCTTAAGTAAAACATACTTAGTAACTTTTGCCCATTAGTATATCACATGTGAAAAAGAGACCAGGCTAGCTACATGGTGAAAAATTATTGAATTTTTGATGAAAGCTGAAGACAATGAGGATCTGCGTCTAGGGCACGACGCACCCCAGTGTAATTATTGCCTAGTTTTCCATACATTTTCCATACATTTTCAAGGCCTTACATAATCTAGACTTCTTAACAAAGGAAGATTTGAAACCATCAAGAATGCTATACTACCATGCTTAACTTTCCTTAACCTAACTTCCAATCTAACCAACCGATAAACCCCACTAGTCTCCTCCCTACCATCATCAACAACACATGCTAGCCTACCTAAAGCATAGACCGCAACATTAGCCTTACCGGGGAAAAATAACGCACACCCATTTCATAATCCTTAAGAATTCTAACCATCTTCTTGATATCTACAATGCATACATATCATATTTAGCGAACAACCTCTCATTTCCCCAAGGCTTGCAACGCTTCGCCCAAGTGATTCACAAGCTCTAAACAAATCAAAATAATCTATGTACATGAATGTGTATGCTATGATTAATGAGGGAATGACATGGGTAATTAAGACTTAATCTAAAATCAATATTTATAATATGAAATTGAAGTGAAATAAATCCATATTTAAATTCATAGTGTAATCACCCATGCATAAATAATTCTTAAAGGGGACATGCATACTTATAATTTCATAAACCCAAAGTAAATGCTCATATAATGGTTTATATCACATTAAAATCATCAAATAAACACTACCCATGCATGAATAGCATTTTAGGAATCATAATATTCAAAACCTCAAATTAAAATAAGCAAAATCCATGTAGGTTTTCTTGAAAATAATTTTGGGTCTCCTTGATTATAAGAAATCAAGGATCAACCCTCATACACATGATTCCTACTAGCACCAAGGAATAACACAAGAAATATCAACTCCCGGACCTATCAAATCATCCCTACTCAAAACATCAGTCACCACATTAGCCTTATTAGGGTCAACTAAGTCATAGGGGAAACAATAGAAGAGAACTTATTCACAAACTCCGGTAATAGCCCGCTAAACCAAAGAAGCTCCTAACCCAAGGAAGTCGAGGTCTAGGCTAATCTCTAATAACCTTTGTCTTACTAGGGTTCACTTTTATACCATCACACGACACCATATAACCTAGGAAGGCAACCTCTTACAACAAAAATCTCCATTCCTCCTATTTAGCTTCCCACCTTCTTCCTTAAACTTTGTTGTACTACCCTCAAAAGACTCACATGCACTACCTCATTAGGGAACACAAACCATCACATCATCACCAAAACCACCATAAGCTTATTAGAGTAGGGGCTAAAAGATCCCATTCATGAGACTTGTAGGCATAACGGTCACACTAGTTAAACCAAAAGACACTACCCCAATTTTGAAATATCAAAAAGGGACATTCAATGGCTCGTCTACCACCACCAACACTCAATAACAAAACAACTTAGGTTTTACACCTCCATTCTTACAAGATGACAAATACAACCCCTTAGAGACCCAATTGTACCTTAAGACAAGAAATGGACCTACCTCTTTTGCTACCACTTGACAACCTCCAACTTCAAGAGGGGTTGATTAGGGATTCTGGATCTAGCTCTACGGGTCCTACCATCCATGAAGGCACTACATGAATGTACCCATTCCATCCCTATAATGACATCAAAATCCACCATGCCAACTCCACGCATTTCCGAGGATAATCCCTCCTCTTATGTCCCACTTCACTGTAATCAAAATAAGCATCGATGCCCTTGAAACTATAACAACCCTAAAAAGTGTCAGTAAATGTGCCTCAAAATATCCCTAATTTTAATTTCTACATATCTCAAAATTTATATAGAATTTCATAAATCCG